>RJVU01063551.1:426079-464667 GCA_003731715.1 Anabarilius grahami
AAATTAAAAAAAAAAAAAAAAAAAAAAAAAATATTACTCATGCTTTATTAAGGGTTCATCAGTCTTTTAAAGCACAAGTACAAAAGTTATTGGAACCTTTAAAAAAATGTATTCTGAAATTTTCTGAATATTTTTAGTTTTTTTGTCTCTGGGCATGCATGCAAACAAGATTTTTGTTAAACATGTGTATGCTTTTTTTGATTAGTTGTATAATTGAATAAACGTAGATACCAATCAGTCACAAATGTCAGGTCTACTAAAATGCGCTTCATGAGTTTTATTCAAGTCAAAAAATATTATTTAATAAGATTTAATTAATTAATAAAGTCATTTTTTAACATCATATTCGCCTGTGGTTTCACTTTTTAGTTAATCTCACACAGAATACCATACACAGATTTATTTTTATTTTCATTCTACAACTGATGTCAAAATCGGTTATTTCTTTTTTCAGTAGTCTGTTTTTTTCTGTATACTGCTGACATTTAAGTTTGGATGATTGAGGAAGTTGGAAAGCCGGTGGTTAAACAAGCTGGTTGAGATTTGGCATTTCCTGTGCCATTAGAACAGAAAGTTTCTTTTTCTTTCTGCCATGTGGAAGAATAATCAAAGTCTGTAGCAATATAAAAAGAAACACAATCTACCTTTCCTATAGTGCCAACTCCACAAGAATGCAGGGATATTTCCTGGTGAACAATTTTAACCTTTAACTGTAGTCCATGCATGAACATAAGTCATGACCAAAATCATGCTGAAGCATAAAACATACCAAAACCACAGATGCATAAGCCAAACTATTGTACCAAAAAGCACAGTGTTGCTGGTGAATTTTAATTTCTAACCAGAAAAATGAAGTACTTAGATGTTTTCTATCCACGGTCTCCTGGGCCGTGACTGTTTTCTTTTGCTTACTCTCATTCAGAGTTTTATCCTTGCTAGAGGTTAAAGCTCAAGGAAAGAATGTCTTTACTAATGGTTTAGTGTTGCCAGATCTGAGCCTGTTCAGTATTTCATATGGATCTAGTTTTAGCGGTTTTGTTGTTTTAAAAAAAAGTAATGAGCAAGAATTTTTTTTTTTTTTTTTGAGATTTCAAGTAAGATCCTGGAAGATGCTGTTTTGATCTGCCAACCAGGACCATCTAGTTGTGGTTTGAATGATGTGTTGGTTTTGTTAGATTTAGATAGAACATCCCTAGTGTTTAAAGTAAAACAATATCAGATGCTCGTCGCAGCTTTCATGTGCCAACTGCTATAAATAACACTGAAAGAGAGTGTGTTTGTGTGTGTGTGTGTGGTCCTGATAAGCCCTAAGTTGTGGGGATAAAATGTCCCACAAGGAAGGCAATACCGGAAATCTTTGACCTTCTGGGGAAATTTTTCAGTCCTCCAGAGGAAAACAGCTTATAAATCTTATTATATTTTTTATTGTTTGTTTGTTTGTTTATTTGTTTGTTTTTTGAAAGTGTAAAAATGCTGGAAGTTTTCTGTGATGAATAGGTTTAGGGTTAGGGGATGGAATATACAGTTTGTACAGTATAAAAATCATTATATCCATGGAAAGTCCCCCAAAAACATAGAAACCCAATGTGTGAGTGTATATGTGCGCAAAACTAGAAGAAAGAGATACCAATCTGTTAGCTTTTAAAATGTGATTATTCTAAATTAATAATCATGTTGTCACAGTCACTGTCAGTCAGTGTTAGGGAAAGTTACTTTTAAAAGTTTTTACAATATTGTGTTACTCCCTGAAAAAGTAACTAATTGCATTATTTAGTTACTTTTTATGAAAAGTAATGCGTTACTTTTGTGTTACTTTTTCTCACCTGGGCTGGGCTTGCTTGTTTGTTTTTTAATAACAATATAAAAAAAAAGTTATATTTTTGCCAAATGTTAAGGCCCTTTCACACCAAAAGTGAAAAGAATAAGCCTCAGGCTGAAGGAAATGCAGATTCACTCCTGTACAGTAGAGGGTGCAACTCAAACAAACCTTTCAGCTGTGCTGCCATTCTGGATTGAAGAAGAATGGGATACAGGAGAAGGAAGTTCAGCACTCTTATTTCTAAATCTAAAGTAATTTTTACTTATTAGTATGATTGAATTGGATCATTGAAGGTCAGCAGCAGAGACATTGGTTAATAAAGTGAGATGAATAAAGTATATTTGTGAATTTTAATATAGTTAATTATTACATGTTTGCATAAAATTCTGAGATTGCATTTCACTGTTTTTATTCATTTTGAGGAATACTGTTTTCGTGCAAGTGAGATGAGTAAATGCATGTTCACATTAATCTAGAACTACAATAACTATCATGTTCACACAGCGCACACAACACCTCTGTACTTTATTTCTCTCAACATGGAGAGCTGTCAGTCAATAAATGTGAAAAAGTAACTTGTGTTACTTATTTTAAAAAAGTAACAGATATTTTTTTGTAAATTGAAAAAGTAATGCGTTACCTTAATAGTTAATCAAAAGTAATCTGATTATGTAACTCAAGTTACTTGTAATGCATTACCTGTGCTGCATTCCCACTCGGTTATCCCATAACCAAACAATAAAGACTTGTTATTTGCACTTACCTCGTCTGTCCTCTTCTGTGTGTGACACATATACTTATGATGGAAGTTTTATGATGAATATTTAATATGTATTGAATTTCTGAACATGCAGTGATCAGTATTGGCTGAGTTATGGAAAAGGATCACATTCGAAAGCTATTAGCAATATTTCAATTTCGTGGAATATTTTTGTTCTTGATTTATTGGTTCATTTCATCATTTTCCTGGATAATGGTTTTGTTGGTCATTTCTTGTTTTCATTTGTTAACCTTCTTTCATTTTGAAATGTTAGTGTTTCTTTTTTGTCATCTTCTCTTGTCTCTGTTCATTGATTCTTCCCCAGATGTAGTAGCTGTATTAGGAATTGCATACTGTCAGCGTGATGTCACTGTCATTTAATCATGTATATTCCACAAAGTAAGCATGTGTAGTATGAATACAATTTGGCATTTCATGTGACCTACAAATGTCAGCAACATTACTGTTCATGCTATTTACGTTCAGAATTTTGGCCAAAAAAGTATATAAAGTATATGAATATTTTTGCCAACTTTTATGAATGCTGCCCATTTGGATGTACTGTACATTTGACATACTGCTTTTCGTCTAGTATATAGAAGGCTTATTCAGAAACTGAGCTTGTCTCCAGAGCTCTGTAAGAAATTTGCTTCCTATTCCAAATGTAGTGCCATGTACAGTATGGACTGTACGGCCACTTTGCTAATTTCTTGATTTGTACAACTGATGGTCAATCACTGACAATTATATTGCCCATAATCATAGGGAATCCCTTCTGCTCTTTCTGTGCATGTGGAGGAGGAGGGTTCTTGTCTCACTGACCAAGTCACAGTCGCCCCAGTTTCTGAGCAACCCCAGGTTTCCTGACTTGGTCGAGCCTGAGAATGGTCGCAGAGACTTCTCACATCCCCAGTCATTTCATAGAAGCAGGGCAGGATTGCCAACAAGGCATGTGGGGCACATGCTCCAGGGCCACAAATAGTGAGCCCCATCCTCCAGTGCCACCCGGCTGGAAAAATACCAGGTCCACTGTTTCATGAATATACTTCCCTAGTGAAAAAAAGTGTACTTTATCGTATTTTAAATATATTCCCTTTTTCTGTAGTACATTGTAACTATACTAACAAAAAATGTACTATCTTTAAATATATAAAAAGTATATTAGTATCATATTTTCACAATACAACTTTTAACACACTTTAAAATAATTGTACTTTAGTATATTTTCTAAAAAATATATTTTAGAAAAATATACTTGAAGTGTAAGTTTAGTTTATTTTTTAAAGTGTATTTATTTGCACTTTATAAAAATTTATTTGAGGAATATTGTAACTGTGTGCTTAAAATGATCTTTGTAACAATGCACTGAAAGTATATTTAAAAAATACATTATTTAATATCCTGAAGTTGCAGTGTATCTAAACTTAAAGCTGCTGTAGGTAATTTTCGTAAAAAATGTATTTTTTACATATTTGTTAAACCTGTCATTATGTCCTGACAGTAGAATATGAGACAGATAATCTGTGAAAAAATCAAGCTCCTCTGGCTCCTCCCAGTGGTCCTATTGCCATTTGCAGAAATACACCGCTCCCGGTAAGAAACAACCAATCAGAGCCAGGAGGAGTGTCTTAGCAGTGTCAATCAAGCTCTTGTGCACGTTGATCACACCCCTCTCATGCACAGCGCGTACAGGCATTCAAATGCAAGATTACCAGTGTGCCGCAGCTTTGCTTATGGCGGACAAACAATCCAAACTGCCAATTCCTCGAGTGGCACCTGCTCATAAAATAAAGACGAGTAAACGGAAAAAGACAGATGACGATAATAAAAAAGCCAAAAAGAAAGAATTAGATAGAGCCCAAAATAAAACGAGGGTAAATATCAGAGCGGCTTTTCCGAGGTGGAGGGAGCTAAGTGTCCTGAAAGGATTAAAAACGATGCAGAGTTAGCCACATTTCTGCTTGACAAGTAAGTATCCCTGCTTGATTTTTTTCATTTTTTAAGAACTACACAACTAAGATAATTTCAAAACAGGCCTGAAGTTATGCATGGTTTCCCAGCAAACATTCGGACGTCTATTGACCGTTGAAAAGACGTCCGTCCGACACGTCCCGTCATGGTTGAAAAATAGTTCCAAAATGAAAGTTGAACCGACGTCTTTGACGTCTTCTGGACGTGAACTGCACGTCTTTTCTGCACGTCCATGGACGTCTAAATGCGTCGTCTTCTGGACGTGTAAATTCTTCGTCTTCTGGACGTCAAAATGCGTCGTCTACTGGACGTGTAAATGTGTTGCAGCATATTTTAAGTGTATATATAAGCCTGATTATAAAATAATCACACACCCATTGTGTAACATCGTGAAAGGCAATTAATTATGTCTCGAGGTTTAACTTGACAAAAGGTTCAAAATCGGTCCAGTNTAAAACAGGTTGAAATAATGACTAAAAATCAGTGTGGCTTGCAATCACTTTACCACACTGGGCACTTTATGATTACAATTTATTTAAACAAGATAAATAAAAAATATTTACTTTGTATACAAATCATGTATTTCATAAAGAAAATTATTTTTTTTCCTGCTAGTCTTGCTTGACGAGACGTGTAAACGACGTCAGTGGACGTCTATTCACAACCTCTTAAAACCCTCTTAAAAACTACTTGGTGCACTTTAATTAATTATTGCAGTATTAACCAAGGTGTAATCACAGCTTTTGCATATTGAACAAGGATTTCACAGAGGGTCATGATGGACGTGTAATGCACGTGTAAAAGACGTCACCTAGTGACGTCCTCTCACAACCGATTTACAACAGGGTATATATTGAACTACACGCAGCTAAAAGTCAAAGTAACAATTATACATGCAACCCCATTGAACTATAGACATGTACAAACATATCTGAATGCATTTTTAGGGAAACGTTCTGTGTTACATATTTTTGCCGATTTATGCCGTCCTACCGCGACTATTTTTGGCCGGGGACACGACGTCGCCGTCGGACCAATGTTTGCTGGGTTCTTGTAGATTTCAGGGTGGTCCTTTGCATACTGTAACGTTAGTTACCGTTATATTATCTTACTAGCTATTTATTACTTATAGAAATAGTGCAACTTCATATAGTTACATTACATGTATTGCAAAATACGTAATGTTTTGAGGACCAAGTTTGTAGTCAGGGCAGGCCATAGTCACTGTTAATCATATTGTTGATGTTTCGTCCGTACCAGTGAATGTGCAATAAGTGTTTATCCGCCGTCATCCGTGGCCCTACTAGCCTGCGCGTTCACTGCAGGCTCCGTTGTGATGGGGGATGAGCTGTGGAGGGAGGGCTGTAGCGCTGCAGAGAGCAAGGGGGAGTGACCTGTGAGTTGTGCTTGTTCAAATTTTCAGGCTAAGTCAACATTTTCTAAAAACTCCCTACCGCAGCTTTAAATTTGAGTATATTTTTAAAGTTTACTTATTCATCCTTGGAATTCATTATATTACTTGTGCTTATTTATTTCAGTATGACTAATGCATTAAAAGCCATTTAATATATACAGTGTAGCCTACAATTTCCAAATATGTGTAAATGTTTATTAAGTTTACACTGGCAGAATCATTTTACAATCGTACACACAAATCTATTAAACACACCAGCAGCACAAGTAAAGTTACATGCGAAAAAATATGTTGTTTGGTTGAACTTGAGACTTCGTTCGGAATTCAAATGTCTCTTCAACTTGGTCTAGACCAATCAGATTTTGTTGCTCACTGCCTTCAGCCAATCAGAGCTGCTGACGTCACGGTCCTCGTCTGAATCCCCCTCGCGCAGTCACTCAGGTGAAGTATAATGTCGCAATGTATAATTTATTTAATAAAACACTGAAAGCGCAATACATCGCTCAATCTTGGGAATTCTGACCAGTTGAATCAAGTGATATCGCAGACTGACAGATGACGACGACAACCGGCTAGGAATTTAATGGCCTACGCGATCCTGAAAGATCCGGAGAAAAGTGCTGCTATTTGGAGGTAAGTTGTAGTTTACCAGTTAACAAACTTTATTTTCTTTTCTTTAACAAACGGAGATCGATATTTCGGCTTTATATCTCCTTTTTGAGTTTGTGTGTGGTGGTTTATGGCACATGTTTGTATGCAGCACCAAAACATTCATATGATTGATCAAATCAGATATTAATTCATAAAGTGTTGTATGCTTGACTATGTACCGAAAACAATATCGACATGCCATACTGATACAGTTCCCTGCTGCTAATCCTCATTTACTGTTCAAAAATAGTATTGATTCAATGTAGGATTCAGACAGACTATTGTAAACGTGAATAAAGAGTTGAACATGCTGTCTGACCTTGTATCTTTGGTATATTCTGTTAACAGATGCGTTTCTTCACGAGTTTCTGCGGTCACTGTCTCTGTGTAAGCGGCCAAGTGTACAACAATGAGAAGATCATCAGAAAATGGAATATAATGTGTCATTTGTATTTGTGTATAGAGTCACCATTGGTCCAATACTTTTTTTTTCTTTAATGAAAAACATGGTAAGTTTTGCTAAATCTATGTTGTTTAAATAAAAACCATTGGATTTGTCAATTAAATATGTCTCTTCATTAGTGATGTTATTACATTTTATTTATTTGAATGGCCTTGAAAACAAATGCATTCAACTTTGGGAAAATGTGTTAAACTGTATTTAATAGTAGCACAATTATAATACTGTATTTTGTGAGATTATGTAATTCAAAGTACAGTAACATTTGAAGTGCATCAAAAAAGTTCAGCAAAGTTGTCATAAGAAGAAGGTTTTAGGACAACTTTGATTAAAGGTTTTGATCCACTTCAAATTTTGACTATATTATACAAAGTATAAGTAATAACACAGTGTATTGTTATTGACTACAAAGTGTGTAATTTTTAGTATTTGGAATAAGCCAAAGGTACTGAGCATACAGTATATACTATTACCTGTAAAATAATATATTCATTGTATATTGCTTGTGTGTTCTGAAGACACTCGGAATTATTTTGTAATGAACTGATTGCACAAATGAAGTATACTGATAGCACAAATGAAGTATACTGATAGCACAAATGAAGTATACTGATAGCACAAATGAAGTATACTGATAGCACAAATGAAGTACACTTTAATATCATTAATCAAGCATGTAATTAGTCCCTACACAGGCATATACTTAAAGTGTACTAAGTATACTTGAAATTGTTCCAATTTAGCACACAAAAGTACACAAAATATACTTAAAGTTGTACTTTAATACAACTTAATTACAACTAAAATATACTTAGTACAAAATTAGTTGTTTCAAAATAGCACACTTTAAGTTAACTAATCATTAACACACTGGAAATATACTAATAATTAGTCTTGCTGCAAGTATACTTTTTTTTCACTTGGGTTGTACTGGAGCCCCATTTTTGAGTCCCTTCTGCACCACTGAAAGAGAAAAAGTCAATTTATTGTTTCACAGTAATCATGTCATTTAAGGGCCTGTTGCAGTCCCAGAGCCCACTGCAAGAACTTTCGTTTTCATGGTTAACTTGTTTCTCAGTTTCTATTTGTGAGCCTTTTCATACCCCCTGTCAGTCTCATCCTTCCCTATCACTCTATGGCAGGGGTGGGCAACTCTGGCCCTTGAGATCCACTTTCCTGCAGGAAAGTTTAGCTCCAATCCTAATCAAACACACATGAACAAGCTAATCAAGGTCTTTGGAATTACTAGAAAGCTACAGGCAGGTAAGTTTGACAGGTTTGGAGCTAAACTCTGCGGGACAGTGGATCTTGAGGGTCAGAGTTGCCCAGCCATGCTCTATGACACTGATCCAGCACCTGTCATTTTTATGGTCTAGACCAGGGGTACTCAAGTTCGGAGGCCAAGAGGGCTGCATTTAAATCACATAAAATGCAATGGGCCACAAATTACAACTTGGATCTCAAAACTTTTATTTAGGCCTAGTTAAGACAATATTTGTAGTACTTACAAGTATTTACTTGTCCTTGGTTGTTCTACTTATAGTGTCACTGAACATGAAAAAAATGTAATTAAAAAGGATTAATAGTTTGTCTTGCTGTATTCTTCAATGCATTCATACTCTGAGTATGAATAAAAGGCCCAAATGGAAAAACATTACTGAGCAAATAAACTTAAGAACTGATGAAAAGAAGTCCTTTTTCCTAGTGAAAAGTCTGCATTGTTATCACAAGGAATTTCAGATCTGGCTGTTGCTCAATTTTTTGATACTTTTTATACTCCATTGCACCTTTTTAATACTTTTTACAGTGCCTATTTATACTCAGACTCACTTTACAAGGGTTTCATTATTATTATTTTATTTTTATTTTTTTATTATTAATTAATTATTACCTCTACCTTTAAACTAGGTCAGAATCCAGAATCCTTTTTTGTTCAGAACAGTTTCGCGAATGAGAATGGAAGTGCTTGCTTTACAATGACGTTGCGTTTTACATGACATTAAGAATAAAAGTTAAATTTTTCATGCTGCTAAGAAGACCATCGGGCATTTACACACTGCAAAGATTCAGGAGTGTCATCCGCATTAAATGATGTAGAAATAAAGTTTTTAGTTTTTTTGTTTTTTTACGAACACGCACGTCTCAAGCATTTGATAGCGTGGGCGCACACAGGTGTTCAACACATGCACACTAAAAGATTCATTCTTGTCCAGTCTCTGCACATTTTCGCTCCAAATCATAAGATAAAAGGTCTTTGTAATCATTAAAAATAGAGTTGCTGGTATCTTTAATTCCCTCACACGAGCGCTCGTCAACACGGGTGGCTATTGTTTGTTGTAGTTCCGTTTTCTCCATTTCTTTTCAGACTGTGAAACAATGGCCCGTTTCAGTGTTGACACCTTGTGGACAATTAAATTAGTGCACAAACTATTCAAAGCGCACGTGCAAAATGTGTCATGCGCAGTGTTCACGGAAGAACCGAAGTAATATTAATGGTCAGTTTGAATGCAAATTAAAATAACAATACATTCATATTTAGCATTATGCGGGCAACAAATTTAATGCTGACGGGCCGGATGCGGCCTGTGGGCCGCCTGTTGATTACCCCTGGTCTAGACTTAGGTGGGCAACTTCAAGCTCCACTGCCTTGCAGAGTTCAGCTCCAACCCTAATCAAACACACTTGAAAAACTAACCAAAGTCTTCAGTATATCGTGAAATTACAGGCAGGTGTGTTTGATTAGGGCTGGAGTTAAACTCTGCAGGACAGGACACCTCGAAGGCCAGAGTTGCCCACGCCTGGTCTAGCCCATACCAGCGTCTGTCATTGATCCAGTTTATTTCATTGATGTCACAGTGTTAAGGCCTGTTCCCTTTCGATACTTCACTCATACTGCGTATGGGGAAAAGTCTCCCTTTTTCCCCGTTACTGAAGCCTTTTCAATAACGCAATGTAACTGCATCGTCATTGGTTCACTCATAGACAAGTCGTTGAACCAATGACGGCGCGGCATAGCTGCGCGACCTATGGCGACAAAGCGCGCAAACTTTCCCGCCGAAAGGGGCGGGATTAAGCCCTATATAAGCGAGCATTTCGCCATAGACCATCAGTCCTTTCTCCTTCAGCGACGAAACTACTTCTCTTCGCTGATCCCCGCTGAAGCCGCCGCCGCCGCCTGGAAAAGAAGCTCGCCGCCGTCGAAGAGGCCCCTGCAGCGGACCCAGCTGAGCCGCCGGTTCGAGCTAGCGACCGCGCCCTCGTCGACCGCCGCCTGGAGCGCCGTCTACGAGTCGCCCGCTTCCCGCTTCCGGCCGAGTTCTCAGCCCGTCTCCTGCCGCCATCCGGCGCGCCTTAGACCAGCTTCCCCGCGGTTCTCTGTAACCGCTCTAAGAGCATTTTCCAGCGGTTTTAACCGCTCTCTCGAGCCTTCCGCAGCCCTCGCCGCTCTAAAAGAGCCTCCCAATCGCCGTTTTTACGGCGGCCGGTATTTTTCAATGCCGCGCCACTTCTGTGGAACGTGCAGAGCCCCTCTGCACCGCGATGATGGACACAGCGAGTGTGTCGGCTGCCTGGGTAAGCCCCACGCTGAAGGCGCACTCTCCGGAGCCTCATGCCCGCACTGCGAGCGCATGAGTCTGGGTTCTCTGCGCTTGCGGGCCGCCTTCTTCAACGGCAGCGACCCCACCGATCACACCCTCCCATCCGCTTCCTGCCAGTCGGCCAGGAAGAGACAGCGGGGCAGAGAGGTCCAGCGCCCGGAGTCGTGCGAGCTCACGTCGGCCCAGTGCCCGCATGCCCCGCCTTCTCCCATCGGAGAACAGTCTCCGGTTACGTTCTCTCGCCCGGAACAACGTCCCTCGGCGGATGCGAGCGACCTTGTTGCCTTTGGGGCGTCGGATGAAGAGCCGTTCGACGACTCTATGTCTCTGGCTGCCTCAAACGAAGCAGAAGGATGGACTGGGGAACCTGAAGACCCCATTCCCCTTCCTTCTCTGGAGCCCATTGACCACAGCACGGGCATGGACGCCGAGCTTTTCCGCGTCCTGTCAAAAGCTGTGGAGGAACTGGACCTCAAATGGGCCCCACCGGAGGAGCCGTCGCGAAGCCGCTTGGACGAATGGTTCCTGCCTGGAAGCCGCCGTCAAAGCCCTCGCCAGCGCTCCGCCCCGTTCTGCACGAAGAGCTTACCAAGTCGTGGCGCGCGCCCTACTCTGCCCGCCTCCACACTACCACACGCTCAGCCCTCACCACTGTAGACGGCTCAGACGCGAAGGGATACGAGCACTTGCCGTCCCTGGATGAGGCCGTGGCTGCTCACCTCTGTCCTCCCGCAGCTGTGGGTTGGAAGACCAAGAGGGCCCTCCCGTCCAAGCCTTGCAGGACCACCTCCACCCTGGCTGGAAGAGCTTATTCTTCTGCGGGCCAAGCCGCCTCAGCTCTTCACTCCATGGCCATCTTCCAAGTGTTTCAGGCCAAACTTCTCCGTTCCCTGGATGAGTCTGGCATTGAGGCGCCTGCCTTCAAGGACCTCCGCAGAGCCACCGACCTAGCCCTGCGAGCCACGAAGGCCACGGCCCAAGCGAATGGGAGATCCATGGCCAGCCTAGTGGTACTTGAGCGCCACCTGTGGCTCAATTTGACCGAGATCAAGGACCAGGACAAGACGGCCTTTCTGGACGCCCCGGTCTCCCCTTCAGGTCTCTTTGGGCCAGCAGTAGAGGGTTTCACCGCATCTCAGGCAATGAGAAACTTTCTGCCCAAACGCTCCAGCTCCGCGTCTGCTTCTAGCCGCCCCAGGCCTGCGCCGGCTCAGCAGACCAAGCCTGCCCCCTCTACTTCTCAGGCAGCGCCGCCCAAGGATCGCCAGCGCTCACGCTCTGCAAAGCCCTCATCCTTCCCGAGACGCCAGGGACCCCGGCCCAGGATTGTGCTGGACCCGGTGACTCCGAAGTCGTCCTGATCCTCCAATACGGAAGAGGGTTGGGGTATGTCTCGCTGCGGCCGGACCCCCCCAAAAGCTCACCCGAGTAATCTCCCCTCCGCCTCGTTTAATTCCGGGCGCGGGAGAAATACAATGTGTTGTAGCTGGACCCATGAATGTTGCGTCCTCTCAAACCGCCGTTCTCACGGCGACCAAATTTTTACTCACTCCAGAAAAGAGCAAATTTCCTCTTCCACTCAACTCGGTGCACGGCTCCCTTACAGGCAGCCTGTCATCCGACATCATACTACCCCTTGCTACTCGGGCCGAGGCTTGGCAAGCCATCCCCGGGGTGTCAAGTTGGGTTCTAGGGATCATAAGCCAGGGCTACTCGCTCCAGTTTGCCAGAAGACCCCCGCGCTTCGGCGGGATGCTTCAAACTTCGGTAAAACCGGACGACGCTCGCGTCCTCCGAGCCGAGATCATGACCTTGCTGGAAAAGAGGGCTATAGAAGTAGTTCCCTTTCCAGAGAGCGAGTCGGGCTTTTACAGCCGCTACTTCCTGGTCCCCAAGAAGGATGGCGGTCTCAGACCCATCCTGGACCTCAGGCTCTTGAACCATTCCCTCATGAGACGGAAGTTCAAGATGCTAACGCTGAAGCAGATCCTCGCACAGATATGTCACGAGGACTGGTTTTGCTCACTGGATCTGAAAGACGCTTACTTTCACATCCACGTAGCCCCCCATCACAGGCGATTCTTGAGATTCGCATTCGAGGGTGTGGCATACCAATATACGGTCCTTCCCTTCGGGCTGTCCCTGGCTCCTCGCACTTTCACCAAGTGCATGAACGCGGCTCTTTCCCCTCTGAGACAGATGGGAATCTGGGTTCTGAATTATCTCGACGACTGGCTCATCCTTGCCAGTTCGCGAGCGGAGCTGGAACACCACAGATCCGTGCTCCTCGGCCACCTAGAGTGCCTAGGTCTCAGGGTCAACCTAGCCAAAAGCTCGCTGCTTCCCACTCAGCGTATCTCATTCCTGGGTGCGGTCTTCGACTCAGTCCGCATGACGGCAGTAGTCTCGCCAGAGCGCGCTTTGGCCATTCAGCAGCTTGCGGCTTCTGTCAGGAACAAAGCCTATCTCCCTCTGAAGCTTTTCCAGAGGTTGCTAGGTCTGATGGCTTCCGCCTCCCCAGTCCTTCAGCTCGGCCTCCTTCGCATGCGGCCTCTGCAGTACTGGCTGAAGTTTCGGGTCCCTCCCTACGCTTGGCGGCACGGCCGCCTACGACTCAAGGTCAATCAGGCTTGCCTTTCAGCCCTGAAACCTTGGACGAACCCTGCTTTGTTCAGTCTGGGGATACCCCTACAGGCGTTTTCACGAAGAACGGTGCTCTCGACAGATGCGTCCAACTCCGGTTGGGGAGTCCTTCGGGAAGGCGGAGGTAGACCTCTTTGCCTCAAAAGACAGCTCTCATTGCCCAACTTATTTTTCGAAGGAGGACGATGCGTTGGCCCACGTTTGGCCCAACACCCTCCTTTATTCTTTTCCCCAATCGCTCTGATCCCGCAGGTCATCAGACGAATCAGGGAAGACAGACACAGAGTCCTCGTAGTGGCCCCGCTCTGGAGGAGCCAAGTTTGGTCCTTCAGAGCTGTTCAGGCTTTCCACGAAGGCTCCGTGGCCCATTCCCGTGAGACGGGACCTCTTGTCTCAGGCGAACGGGACAATCTGGCACCCGCAGCCAGAGCTTTGGGCGCTGCACCTGTGGTCCCTCGATGGGAGCCAGTTAACCTCCCCAGGGATGTGCTAGATACCATTTCTCAGTCAACAGCTCCGTCCACAAGACGCCTCTACGCTCAGAAGTGGTCAGTCTTTGTTGACTGGTGCTCTACACGCAACATAGACCCGGTGGAGTGTGACGTATCTCCGATACTGTCTTTCCTCCAGGAGCGTCTGGATTCGGGGCGAGCCCCTTCCACGCTTAAAGTATACGTAGCAGCCATCTCATATCGCTGGCCAGTCAGTGGGACGAAACAGCCTTGTAGTGCGTTTTCTGAGGGGTTCTAGGCGATTGAATCCACCTCGTCCCCTCACCGTTCCCACCTGGGACCTCTCTTTGGTCCTCAGAGTGCTCAAAGGACCTCCCTTTGAGCCACTGCGCATAGCGGATCTCAGGCCCCTTGCGTTAGCTTCAGTCAAGCGTGTTGGCGACTTGCAGGCCCTCTCTGTGAGCCCTGCCTGCCTCGAGTTTGGGCCCAGCGACTCTAGAGTCGTTTTGAAACCTAGGCTTCCCAAGGTGCTCTCGACTCCATTCAGAGCACAGGTCATTTCGCTCTCTGCGCTCCCTCCTTCGTCGGATGAGCAGGAGCTGGAGTTGCTATGCCCCGTCAGGGCGTTGCGGACCTATATTGAGCGATCGCAGCCTTTCCGGCAGTCAGATCAGCTCTTTGTTTGCTTTGGCGGCCGCACCAAAGGGTCTTCGGCCTCAAAACAGCGTCACTCGCGTTGGATAGTCGACGCCATTGCTCTCTGTTACTCCTCTGTGGGCATGGATTGCCCCATTGGAGTTAGAGCCCACTCCACTAGAGGAATGGCTTCATCTTGGGCCTGGTCTAGTGGGGTTCCGATTAAAGACATCTGTGAGGCGGCCGGCTGGTCCTCGCTGTCCACCTTTGTCAAGTTTTATCAGTTGGACGTTCCGACCTTGCAAGCTCGGGTCCTTTCAGTGTGACTTGCGGCCTCTATAGAGCCCCGCTTCTCACGCAATCAGGAGGTTTCTCCACTTGTAGTGTAACAGGGTTCGGCGGCTCCGGCCTTCTTACTTGTCCTCTGGGCCCCTTTGGTGCCCCGACAAGTCCAGTCGTTCCCAGACGTGGCACGGCGTGGTTGAATTCGTTCCCCATACACAGTATGAGTGAAGTATCGAAAGGGAATGTACTCGGTTACTAACGTAACCTCGGTTCCCTGAGATACGGAATGAGTACTGCGTTACTTGCCGTGCCACGAGGCTGCGGCTTCAGTGTCGTCGCTTCAGTCGATATGGCCTGATGGTCTATGGCGAAATGCTCGCTTATATAGGGCTTAATCCCTTTCGGCGGGAAAGTTTGCACGCTTTGTCGCCATAGGTCGCGCAGCTATGCCGCGCCGTCATTGGTTCAACGACTTGTCTATGAGTGAACCAATGACGATGCAGTTACATTGCGTTATTGATAAGGTTTCAGTAACGGGGAAAAAGGGAGACTTTTCCCCAGACGCAGTACTCGTTCCGTATCTCAGGGAACCGAGGTTACGTTAGTAACCGAGTACGTTCACACCAAGAACGATAACCATAAAGATAACTATAACAATAACTATATTTGCGTCCACACAAATGAACAATAACGGTCTGTCTATTCTAAGCTCGCGCTCTGCGGTTTCAAAGTGTGTACAACATGTTTTCGCTGTTTTTGTTGCATTTACACGGCTTTAACCAGCGAATACGAACACGCACAGCATGTGGTTCCTCAGCATGCTATGTTTCAAGTGGATAGCTAGTGAAATTGATCTAATCTAACAGTGAATTTAGCTGACAAAGTCAATATAGTGGAATAAATAAAAACAATGCCTAGTCTTTTTCACTGTAACTTCAAAGACAATGTTGTTGAAACTAGCATTTAATACCTGAGGTAATTTTATGTTACACTGTTTGCTAGCCTGGCATGATCTCATTGTTAATACGAGGGTATGACCGATTGTTTTTCATATATCCATTTTCTTTAAAGTATCCTTGAAAAGGGGGTTTGACTTGTCAAAGAGTGGTGGATTTTTATGGACCTCTGTGATTAACTTCTCTGCAATATTGTCTGTCATTTTAAATGCGTGAGCCCTTAAATTAGAATGGATTCTGATTGGCTGTCAGTGTTTTATTGTTCAACAGCTGGAAAAAATTGTTCTGAAAGTGTTCCCACCTATATCGTTTCTCTACATCGTTATCGTTATAGCTGTGGTGTGGACAGTGCTATTCTTTTATAATTAGAATGATTTTTAGGACTATATCATTATCTTTATAGTTATCGTTCTTGGTGTGAACAGGCCTTGTCACAGCTTCCCGCACCATGATGGTAGTTGAACAAATTCAGGTGTTACAGAATTAATTTTGAGTTGACAAAACCAAAGCAATCTAATCAAGCTTTGTTGGTACCATGACTCTGAACTTTCTCTGTTCATGATTAATGGACCATGTGCACATGAAAGTGTAACATCAGTAGCAAGCAGCCAATCATATCCAGCATATTCTTTTAAACATACTTAAAAATACTTATAATAGTGCTTAATAATAATTGTTAAAGTAAAACTGTACATGTGTAATCAATTAAGAGTATAATAATTACATAAAGAATATCTAAATCATCCAAAATAGTTATTATAAATAATCATCGCTAAAAGCGAGACAATTTTGACTTTACAAATCTGAATCTAGAAACTGGGGGAGTGACTTTTTTTAATCTGAAATGTGTCACTTTGAAATTGTCCAATTTCAGTTTCAGATCTCTCACCCAGAATAAAACCTGCCCTGGAGCAGGTTAGCCATGGAGCGGACGATACTATGCCGATGAATACCACTAAAAGCTGAGCCACTTTCATGTTGCCTAAAACCCAGGGTTGGCACAAACTAAACAGTCAGAGAACTATGGACTTCTGCCTCTCTTTCAGAGCTATGGTCTTGAGCCATTGAGCAACCGAAGGTAACCTCAACACCATAACTATAGATCAGATTCCCCTCAATGTTTAGACCACAGCCCAGGCCCCTTTCAGTGTGACGTTCTCCACTTAAGACCTCTACATAAGCAGAATCTCTCTCAGGTTCTCACAGGTTCCAAACTGTTACAACAGCCTCTCAACACCACGATCAAGCCAAGGCACACCATGGTCTGTCCAAGACGTCAAGCAACAACCTTGATCAAATACTTAATAACTGTTTACACAGTTATCAACATAGCAAATGTAAGAAACGTTTTCATATAATTTTGTTAAAATGTAATATACATCTATACCGCTAAATTACTTTGGCAGTAAATTACAAAAAAAGAGATTTTACTGCTGCAAGGGTGTTTCTAGTACAGCAGTTGAGGCAAATTTGACATCATTCTCTCTTCTGACTGCTGTAATTAATCTCTCTATATTTTTCTCTCTATAATCTCTCGTCTTTTGGAAAGTCATGGAAATGCTATCATGGATTTTTTTCTTTTGCTATTGGAGCAAATGGGAATACCAAAATTATATTTGCTGTTGTCTCCTTTTCGCCACTATAGATGTTTACACGTCAAGTCAAGCTTTCAGTAAAGCCACGGTTTGTGTTCTTGGTAGTGTAGTTTGTATTTGTTACTTTTTCACTCAATACATCTGAACTTGGATTACAATTCATCACTTATCAGTAGCTACACCCTTTGTTTACGTTATCTCACTCATTTTGTGGTTGTAATAATTAATAAGGTGTGTGCAGATTTGGCAATACTTGTGAGGCTAAATCTATGAAAATGTCCTCAAAAATATGGTGAAACATGTGGAAAACCAACATGATTTGATGTGGTTCTCAATATTTAAAATGCTTACAAGTCAGCCAAATCCTGTTTGACTGTAAATCTAATGATGTCAACAGGTTTTTGTGGGGGTTAGGTTTAGGGATAGTGTATGGTAACTGTCATTGGCTCCTAAGGCCTATGTGTGAGTGTGTCTTCCTGGAATCTGCCCTCAGTAAACAAACAGCAGCTGGTGTTCATTATAGCACCCCCACACCTACTACACACACACACACACTCACTCACTTACAACGCTGACACAAACTATGTCAGCATAGAACAGATTCAGCCATTTCTAAACTAAACTGTTAAGTGTGTTTCTCCTTCTTTCATAATCTTCATCAGTCATTATCATATAAACAACATATCTTTTTAGTGTTTTGTGCAGAATGCCAAAGCTTCTATGTTTTTTTTCTTCAGATTGTTATGTACACCCAGTGTCTGGTGGAGAAAAATGTCAAAAAACTTAATATACATTTCTAGAAAAGACTGCAAAAAACCTAAAGGAAAGTGTTCTCAGAGCTTCATTTACAGTAAATATCCACTTTCTGTTTCTCCTAAAAAGGACAAATAGAAATAGGCACAAATGAGCCAGTTATTGAGCGTGGATTGCATAGTTTATATAATTTGGTCTGGGAAGAATTTGATGAGAAATGTTTCTGTTCATACTGAGATCTTGCTGACTTTGGTCATATTTAAACAGTTTGAGACATTGATTACTGTTTTTTCTTCTCGGCTAAAGGTCTCCATTTTAATCTCTTTGAAGAAACAATTGAAGGTTACACTTTATTTTATTACAGTGTAATAATACTTTTAAGTACTGAGTAATAACAATGTACTTACTATGAAGTTAGGATTAAGGTGTGGTTTAGGGTTAGTTGCATGTAACTATCCACAATTTACAGTAATTGCTATAGTAAATTCATGTAATGTGTAACAAGGACACTGTAAAATAAAGTTACCCAATCGGAATTTCTTTATGATAATTCTTTCCTATGAGGAAGCCGTTTTTAGTGAAGGGCTGAAATATATGGCGGTCTGAAGTTTGGCATGCTGAGAGAGAGTTGATGAAATCTGAGAGTTGATCCTGATCGCCCTCTTCCTTTGTGTGTCTCACCTCCGAGTCCCTTTTCCCCCAGTGGGACCCCAGTCCAAACACAAGATTTCCCCATCCAGCCCTGCCTGATCCAGCCTCCAGGCGCTCTGCACACCAGCTCCAAACCACAACCACTATAGCTTCATTATCCAGGTTATGGATAATGAAACTTTTTATGTGAAGTTAAATGCATAAGTGCATTTTTATGATCAGCACTGCTCACTGGAGAAAGTTTGTGTGAAATTCTTCAGTGTTAAAAGTTTTTCTTTGAAGTACATTTTAAATTATGTTTTAATAATCTATATATAATAAATAAAGTACACATAAATATATAGTATACGTTTACACTTAATGATCTATTAAGTACTGTTATAATGTTACTGTGATATGCTTTTTAATACATTTTAGTTTTGTACTAAATTTCAATTTCATCATTACAAATGTGTAATTACAAATATTTAAACATATGACGTTTAAACAGAAATGACATTAAAATGTATTTCAGTTTACCATAAATGCTTGTCATTACATTTGCAGTACATTTTAACACTTTTTATATAGTACTTTAAAGACAACAAAAGTGTAATGTCCTAATTAAATGGGTCAAAAAATATTCTAAAGTTCAACTAACTGCATTTATTATAAATTTAAACTATAACACATTTTCATTTAATTGCAATTGCCATGTAATTAAGTGTCCGGAAACAATATATTCAGTTTGCACTGAAGTACAAGTAATCATTTAACCTGTTAGAGTTCCACTGTATCGCCCACAGTATTCAAAAGAGACCAAAACTATATACTCAAAATGGTTCAAGAACAGCATGCAATTTACTTTGGGTATACATTTTTAGGGAATGCTAAGGGGATGCTTAAAGTATAGGCCTATTGTTTCCACAATACGTATTCCATATTTAAGTGCTTGTTTTAAAAGTATGTTAAAGTGTATTTATTTTTTCACAAGAGTAGAGATTAGATTATCATAGAAACTTGAGAATAGGCTCTTTTGACTTAGGCCTGTGAGCAACACCTTAGCAACCACTCAGAGTACCCTAGTAACCAGTTAGCAATGCACAAGTAATAATTGTAATGGCAGTGACTTTTGGACAGGCAAGCACAACTCACATTTTCTTCTCAAAATGTTTAGTCTAGATGAGTATTTTGGCTTTCAAAGTGAAAAACAGAACAAATCAGGATCAGAAGGCAATGAATAAACAAAAACTTTAATGAGATTTCACTCCTGCTTTCAGTTTTGAGTATCAAAGGACTCATTTTGGGATCCAAATTGACTTTTTGGACATACAGCACAATGCAAGCACACAACCTGTTTTAATAACTGTTTGTTCATCTGTGAAAATGACAAGCACACAAATATAAAATGTGGTGAGCTAAGATAGTGTAAAATCATTTTGGTAACATGGTTGCAAAAATCACATTGAAAAGAATAGAAAGTAAAACATTTCTCAAAGTTTGACACAGTCACAGTCAACAACCTTTTACTCACCATTTGTTGAAAAAGACAAATAAAAAAGTACTCCAGGCCGTATTTTGTACCCTACCTGTTGAAGGCTCCAGAAATCTACTGACCACCACCGTCACGAGTTTCTGCAATTTGTACAAAGTTAGATGTCAGACATCTGTGCAAACACACGGATGTGGATTCTCTCTTGTTTCTGTTTCAGATTCCAGCGTAAGAAGAAAGTGAGAGGCTGTGTTAGCAAACCTTTCTTCCAAAGCGTGCTTGTGTTTTACTGAAACAGATATTCACAACCTGAACTGAAGCATTCTGTTACTGGGAATTAAAGAAAATCTCCTAAATTTTCCTAATTTTCCAATTTTCTTAAATAATATGGTCATTATTTTTTTCTAAGTTTCTGACACAAATATGGATATGGAGAGTTGGTTTGGAAAATCTGAGTGTTTACCACAGTAAAAGGACAAATCTACCCTATAGGTGAACAGTGACTCAGACAATGCCCTAGAATGATTTTCTTAAACACAGTTTACTCACAGACAACTAGAATAAAAGAGGATTTTTTTGTGTTGGCTCATATAAAGCATTTACAATTGTTTTTTTATTTTTTTACTATTATTTTTATTTTTTACTATAATATATTATATATTTTTTATTATATTATACAAATGCAGTTCAAAAGTCAAGGATGACATTGAAAATCTGGATTAATGTTCTAATGTAGACCTGCAAATACAAATTTTTAAAAATAATAATAAATTTTACTTAAAATGTTATGCTGTGATAATACAATTTGTTGTGAAAATGTATTAAATTAGAAAAATGCAAAATAAATGTAAATGTTTTAATTGTCTCAGACCTGTGTACACCTCAGGACTCTTTGCAGAGAACACTGGCATTATGTACCTTCAAAGGCCAATTAGAAAAGGAAAAAAAAATCAATAAGAATTTTGCGAGAAAAAACTTATAGCGCATGAGAAGTGCACAGGTTTTCTGTGCTAAACCGCTGCACATTGAAAATATTCTTAGTAAAGCAATATTTTTTGAATGAACTGTTTTTAGTTTAGTTTGAATCCAAAGAATGCTTAGCTTTGATGAGGCAAATCTTCTGCCCAAGGTCATGGTGAATGTGGTTTGGAGGAGGGAAGATTGCAGGAACCCAAAATAAAATTTATGACTTATGTTCCCTCAGGCACTGAAATAGAAGCTTTCCAAATCCTAAAAATTAGCAATACTTGCAGGAGCCTCTGTAATGTCAATGTTTTTTTGGGAAAAAAAAAAAATTACACCTATTGTCACAATCTGTGGTGTATTCTATTTTGTTTTCAAGGACTTTTATTCTGCCCAGCTACAGGTCTTCGTCGTCCACCAGTTGGCTCTGCCTTGGATTCTCGAGTTCAGGCAAGACGTTACGCCCGTATAAATCAAGCCTCTTTAAAACTGTAATCATGTGGTTTGAGGTGAGAGGAGGGACCACCAGTAGAGGGGGTGAATGGTAGGCAAACCAAAAACCAAACTGACAGTGCCCATGCCGACAAGATGTGCCAATCATACTCACCCACAGTAATGAAAACAGCCACCAGACCCAGACAGTTTATAAAGTAAATAAATGATAAATGTCTATGGTTGTGGAGTTCGTTTTTATAAGGGAAAGGAGAGGGAAGTTAGGAAAAATTGTTTTGTAATATTATATATAACACTACTACTGCTACTGCTACTTTCAATTCAATTCACATTTATTTGTATAGCGCTTTTCACAATACATATTGTTTCAAAGCAGCTTTACAGAGAATGCATGTCAACATTACAATTTAGAGAATCTGGTATCGGAGGTGACTGTCCAATGTATGTGGTTTCAAAAATGTACATATAATTATGCAGTTAGCTAACAATGTAATAATTCAGGCAATTTAATTTACAATCACTGTTAGCAGTTTAATTGAAGGTAGAAGCAATGAGCTCCTGGAAATAATGAATTACATATTAACAATAATTAGGATATATAGAAATTTGGGAATGTGCATGTTGATCCAGATGTTGTGTCATCTGAGTCCTGTCATCTGAGTCCTCGAGTTGGCGCCGTCTCTTCAAAGGTGTTGGTCATCTGAGGTCTTCTTAAAGGATTAGTTCACTTTCAAATAAAATTTTCCTGATAATTTACTCACCCCCATGTCATCCAAGATGTTCATGTCTTTCTTTCTTCAGTCGAAAAGAAATTAAGGTTTTTGATGTAAACATTCCAGGATTATTCTCCTTATAGTGGACTTCATTGGCCTCCAAACGGTTGAAGGTCAAAATTACTGTTTCAGTGCAGCTTCAAAGGGCTTTAAACGATACCAGATGAGGAATAAGGGTGGATCCAAACTGAAGCTGATATACTACTACTACTACTACTATTATCACTACTACTTAAAATAATAATAATAATAATAGGAAAACTATATAAAAAGATGAAACAAAGTACAACATACAGAACAATATAATATATAATCCCTGTTCATCAGTTCTGGACAGATGTCACTAATAAACTATCAGAGTAAATACAGTAAGAATCTGGTGTATTGAGACAGCAGTTAGTACATCTGTCAGAAGTTACTAATCTCATTTTTAACATCTTGTGCTGTGTGATGTGTTCTGTGCACAATTTTATGCTGAATTAACTGGGTATTTGTGTTTGTACCTAAGATAAAAGTATTTCTGCAGAATGTTTTTCAGAATTCCACATCTAAAATCAAGATTATGCCTTATAGGTGAGTAGATGTGTGGTGTGAGTTCATTTTTATTTATTTTTTCATCCTTTATTTATCCAGGAAAATCCCATTGAGATGTCATAATCTTTTTGTGACAAGCAGGGCGGGCGAGAGCCGTGAGGGAACGGCGCGAGGCCGGTGACGCGAGTGTTAATGATCGTCACCTGTGGTGCGCACCGGCCTCGAGTCTCTCACGGAGGAGCTCCGGGAGCATAAAAGGAGGAGCGACGACAGTGAAGGACAAGAGAGGACCATAACATTAAATCATAACATTTACATTTGGCAGACGCTTTTATCCAAAGCGACTTACATTGCATTATCCTATACATTTGTATCCGAGTATATGCAATCCCTGGGATCGAACCCATGACCTCGGCATTGCTAGTGCCATGCTCTAACCACTGAGCTACAGGACCAGGCCTGGATATTATTTTATGTTTTATTATGTTTGTGTGGCCGGCAGACGTCCGCGAGGGTCTGCCGGCATTACTTTCGTTTTGTTCTTTGTTTATTTTGAAATTAAAATTTATGTTGAATGTTCGCCAGTTCCCGGATCCCAGGATCGGGCTGTCCACCGAGCGTCCAGTGCCATCGCATGGCACCGCGAGGAAAAGCCTCTCGGCAGGCTGAGGACCGAGCGGCAGTGTGTCTGGGAACCGGACCCAGAATTTTTTTTCTTTTTCCTCTCTCCCCTCTCTCGTTCTGTCGCTCCCCTTGCTTCCGTCTCCTTTCTCTCGTCTCGTCTGTCCTTACCCCCAGGTGCTGCGGCCGCCGAGACAGGCCCCGGGGGGGAGTAGAGCGCAGTCTCGGGAGTACCCCCCGGCCTGCGAGGGGCCATGGGGGTATGTGACGAGCAGGGCGGGCGAGAGTCGTGAGGGAACGGCGCGAGGCCTCACAGGTGACGATCATTAACACTCGCGTCACCTGTGAGGCGCACCGGCCTCGAGTCTCTCACGGAGGAGCTCCGGGAGCATAAAAGGAGGAGCGACGACAGTGAAGGACAAGAGAGGACCAGGCCTGGATATTATTTTATGTTTTATTATGTTTGTGTGGCCGGCAGACGTCCGCGAGGGTCTGCAGAAAAGTATTTCTGCAGAATGTTTTTCAGAATTCCACATCTAAAATCAAGATTATGCCTTATAGGTGAGTAGATGTGTGGTGTGAGTTCATTTTTATTTATTTTTTCATCCTTTATTTATCCAGGAAAATCCCATTGAGATGTCATAATCTTTTTGTGACAAGCAGGGCGGGCGAGAGCCGTGAGGGAACGGCGCGAGGCCGGTGACGCGGCAGACGACCCTCGCGGACGTCTGCCGGCCACACAAACATAATAAAACATAAAATAATATCCAGGCCTGGTCCTCTCTTGTCCTTCACTGTCGTCGCTCCTCCTTTTATGCTCCCGGAGCTCCTCCGTGAGAGACTCGAGGCCGGTGCGCCTCACAGGTGACGCGAGTGTTAATGATCGTCACCTGTGAGGCCTCGCGCCGTTCCCTCACGACTCTCGCCCGCCCTGCTCGTCACATACCCCCATGGCCCCTCGCAGGCCGGGGGGTACTCCCGAGACTGCGCTCTACTCCCCCCCGGGGCCTGTCTCGGCGGCCGCAGCACCTGGGGGTAAGGACAGACGAGACGAGAGAAAGGAGACGGAAGCAAGGGGAGCGACAGAAGTGCGTGCGTGCGTGCGCGTGTGTGTGTGACATATCAGGACACAAATTTGTACAATGACATGGGTATGACATAGATTTTACAAGGAGAGGGTGACTTATGAGGACATTACCCCATGTCCCCATTTTTCAAAAGGCTTATGAATCATACAGAATTAGTTTTTTTTTTTTGAGAAAGTACAAATGTGCACAGTTTTCTGTGATGGGTAGGTTTAGGGGTAGGGGTAGTGTAAGGCGATAGAAAATATGGTTTGTACAGTATAAAATGGGGTTAAGCAAGGGGAACACGGGGAAAAGAGGGCAGCTCTGTGACACAGCCACAGACAAAAATAATTCCATCTGTGGTCTCATTAACTGTGTTTTATGTACCCAGCCAGAAAATCTACTAGAATAAAAATTCCTAGCCACAGGCTAATGTTCAAAACTCACTGGCATCATGAACATTGTTTCATAAATTCAAAACAATAAAGTGAATCACATAATAACCAACAATTGATGAATCAGGATCATTTTATTAGAAAAAACTTCATTAATCATAGCATAATTTCAAAACAAACTATGTCCTGTCTAAATTCTCTTAACACTGCTTTTCAAAAGACTCCTCGATAATGAGGTTGTGCACAAACAGAGGGTTCATTTTCACATATTGCTTCCAAAATTTGTTTTGCTTGTGCTATTCGACATTTTCAGTAAAAAAAAAGGAACAAAAACAAAACATTCATAGGAAGACACTGAGGACAATAGTATTTATTTATTTGTGCCTTGATCTGTTGTTCTCTTTTCTACATAGCAGGCAAAGCCAAAACATGGAACAGTTTATTGAACAAAAATCTGTCATTCTCTGAGACATTTCCATTCTTAATTCTATTGAGAGACATAAACAGGGGAAAGGAGGTGAGAAACAGATGGGAAAAGCAAAAGACGGTCAATCGTTAAGACAGAGAGAGATAGACAGAAAAAGATAGGAACATAATTACAGGCAAAAGATAAAGACAGAAAGAGAGCACCATTAGAGACGGAAATCTTCAGTAAAATATCAGATATGTACCAGAGATGATGTCTGTCTGTCTGTCTGTCTGTGTTTAGTCTAATCAGTATTTTTGCTTCGTTTTCCAGTAAAAACGTCTAAATATCCTTAAAACAATATAAATGTATTTGACACCGGGGTTTGTTGGCGAAGGGTTATCCCTTGTGAAATAGAAGTACACTTTTAAATGGGGGTTTTCTTATTATGGAAAGAATGTACTTAAGTGTGAACTGAATGTAATGTTTTTGGACACTTAATTGCATGTTATTCATAATTAGTTTTTCTCAGTCGCTTTGGCACATTTTTCAAAAAAACAAAATAACGACTTTTCAACAATATCTCGTGATGGACGATTTCAAAACACTGCTTCAGAGCTTTACGAATCGAATCAGCGGAAGTCACATGATTTTAGCAGTTTAGCCATTTGATAGGAGATCCAAATTACTGATTTGATTCGTAAAGCTCTGAAGCTGTGTTTTGAAATCAGCCATCACTAGATATTGTTGAAAAGTCGTTATTTTGTTTTTTTGGCGCACAAAAAGCATTCTCGTCGCTTTATAATATTAAGGTAGAACCACTGAACTCACATGAACTGTTTTAAATATGTTTTTAGTACCTTTATGGATTTTGAGATTTACAATGGCATTGCTGTCTATAGAGGCCTCACTGAGCCATCGGATTTAATCAAAAATATCTTAATTAGTGTTCCAAAGATGAACGAAGGTCTTACGGGTGTGGAACGACATGAGGGTTGAGTAATAAATTACATTATTTTCATTTTTGGGTGAACAATCCCTTTAACATAAACTGATTGCTAGAACATCACAGCTCTATTGCATGTCTGCAAAATGTAGTTACTCACCCAAAACATTTAATTCATGTTTCAAAACCTAGTTAATGTGTCAGTAAATTGGCCAATGATACCAAAATATAAAGGTGGATAAGGTTAGGGACAGGTTTGGTGCTATGGGTAGGTTTAAGGGTGGTTTAAGAGGTAAAGGAAGGTCAACAGTGTAATTATAGATGCAGGTATATTTTAAAATATAAGTACAATGTAAAAACATGTATGTACACATGAGTGCATGTATCAAATGTTTAATTTAAATGTTAGTACATAGTAGTTATAGGACCTAATCTAAAGTGGGACCGAACATTTGTATTTATACAGCACATTTATTTTTGTAGAAATGAGTTACATGTAAACTGAAAATTCACAGTTGCTTGTTCATTTTTTACACACTCTATTATGTCTTACACACCAACCTGTTTACATGTACAGTAAAACCAAAATTTATTCAGACACCTTGAACATTTCATTCATTAATACAGTTTATTCACTATAGTTTAAAAAAATATCTCAGAGTTAAACTGTGTCAGAAAATTTTTTTCTTGATAATGTCAGATAACACTTAAGCAAACATGGTCAGTTTAAAGTGTCTGAATAATTTTTTAATCTAAATTTTTATCAATTTTACTGGTAGTCCACTATATGAAGAATTTTTGGGTATAATATGTCACAGTTTACTTTATTTTGCTATCCTCACTTACATAAATTAACTATAGTGTCCTGCACCCACTAGTAAAAATATATCAAAAATATAAAAAATGTCTGAATAATTTTTGGTTTGACTGTAACACATTTCTACAAAAATAAATTGCTGCTTCTGTTTAAGATTGTCACGTTCCTCCATGTTCAAGAGTGATTGTGCTGGGCAAACTCCATATAGCCTATACTGTATGCTTCCAAACTTGATTGGTAAGATTGTGATTACATACATGCATGTCTGACAGATTTTGATAACTGAGTGGATCATTTTGCATGTGACGGCTCACACAATGAAATAATGTTTAGAAGTTGTGAAGAGTTTCACTGAGAATCAGCTCATCATTTTTGATCAACAAGCCATGTGCATTTAATTATTGTGCAAATTGTAGACAATTGTACTAACTCTTTTGCACACGTGCCAAAAGACATGCAATTTGCTAAAATCAATAAGAAATTCAAATATTATGTGAACAAGAAACTAACTGTTCAGAGATCTGAACTTATTTTTTTGAGGAAATAAATTCTCATTCGAAAATTGAGCCAAAGCGATTGAGAAAAAACTGTCAATGAAAATGCATTAAGTTAGTTTGACCCTCTTATGTAGCACTTAAGTACATCTTTATATCTAATTTCATAAATCTGTTGGTTAAAGTGCACTGCCAAATGCACAGACAAGCAGTTATAGTAAATTAAAAAACATTTTGATGACATTTCTATTGTCATATATTTAAATATATTTGTAATTACACATACAGTATGTAATGATGAAGGTGCAGTTTAGCACACTTCCATTACATTAACTTTAAATGCAATATCAAATAGCACACTACAATTAAAATCATGTACTTTGCATGTGCTTTGTATGTTAGTCAACATCAAAGTGTGTACTTCTTTAAGCGTGACAAAAGATTATTAACACGTAATGATTTAAAATGTACTTTAAAGTAAAACTTTTAATTTGACTTTGTGCACTTTTTTTAAAAGTACTTAAGTGTGTAAAGAAACAGTCAGTCATGAAAGTGCCATTTTTAGTACACTTAAGTGGCCTTTTATTTTATTAATATTATTATGTCTGCAAGTACAGTTTTTAAAAAAATATTCTTGAATATCCTAGATTTGAAGTACACTACAAGTGTGTATTCAATACAATTAAGTGCACTTCTTTTTAACAAGGGACATCTCAGTAATGATAAGGTATATTTATTTTTTCTGGAAAATAAGACAATAATACTGAATATGAATTTTTTTTTTTTTTGCAGTGCAGTACAGTGCAGTTTTTCCTTCAACACCAGTAAGTTTAGCTCATCTGCACTCTAGATCATTATTTATTTTCACCATCCTGTTATAGTCTGCACAATGTCTGCTGTGTATGTGACTGTTTATTTGCCATTTTTCTCTGACATGTAAAGACACTTGTCTACATCAGTATGACACGTCTGTGCTAACGTATCTGCGCATATGGTGGGAGTGTGCGAGCGTCACACCATGCCGTTCTCCTGTCGTGGTTTGTGTGTGGAGGTGGTGGTCTGGGGATTGTGCAGAGAGGGCGCTAGTGTGCACAGAAACCCAGCCAGCAGCGTCAGACCCAGACCACCCCATGCGCTGAACATGGACCAGCCGTACCCGTGACTGATGTCCTCCGGCAGGCTGTACAGGTAGCGTGGGTACCGCGAGAGCTCGAAATTAATACCAGCCACACATGTGCACAAAGAAATGATGCAGCAGGTGCCTGTGAAGCACAATCGCAAACAAAACAACACAATGAGTTTATAACAACAAACAATATGAACTGGCTTTACCACTGGAACTGCATACACACCCTGGTTCTTAGTCTTTTTATTTATTTATTTTTTATATATATATATATATATATATATATATTTATTTTATTTTTTTTATTATTAATATGAATGATTAATGATATTAATAATTATTAATAATCATTTATTTTGTTGTTTTTATTGTTAATATTATCACTTATTGATTCGTATATATTTTCTAAATGTATTTTTTTTGTTTTCTTTTGCTTTTTGTAAAATGTAAAATTCTAATAAAAATACCATTTAAAAAAAAAAAACAATATGAACTGAAACAGTCAAAAAAGACTCTTTTAGCGCAATATTATTATCAGTTAATTCTTTCCCCGGCATTGATGAGATTTTTCTTCATTTACGACAAAACGTTTCCCCGCCATTGACAAGCAATCTACACTATATCGCCAAAAGTATTGGGACAACCCTCCAAATCATTGAATTCAGGTGTGAATTCAAGTGATTACTTCCATGGCCACAAGTGTATAAAATCAGGCACCTAGGCATGCAGACTGCTTCTACAAACATTTGTGAAAGAATGGGTCGCTCTCAGGAGCTCAGTGAATTCAAGCGTGGTACTGTGATAGGTTGCCACTTGTGCAATAAGACCATTCGTGAAATTTCCTCACTACTAAATATTCCACGGTCAGCTGTTAGTGGTATTATAACAAAGTGGAAGCAATTGGGAACAACAGCAACTCAGCCACAAAGTGGTAGGCCACATAAAATCACAGAGTGGGGTCAGCGCATGCTGAGGCGCACAGTGCGCAGAAGTCAACTTTCTGCAGAGTCAATAGCTACAGACCTCCAAACTTCGTGTGGCCTTCAGATTAGCTCAAGAACAGTGCGTAGAGAGCTTCATGGAATGGGTTTCCATGGCCGAGCAGCTGCATCCAAGCCTTACATAACCAAGTGCAATGCAAAGCGTCGGATGCAGTGGTGTAAAGCACGGCGCCACTGGACTCTAGAGCAGTGGAGACGTGTTCTCTGGAGTGATGAATCACGCTTCTCTGTCTGGCAATCCGATGCCAGACTGTCCGAATCCCGATGAGTCTGGGTTTGGCGGTTGCCAGGAGAACGGTACTTGCCTGACTGCATTGTGTAAAGTTTGGTGGAGGGGGATTATGGTCTGGGGTTGTTTTTCAGGGGTCGGGCTTGGCCCCTCAGTTCCAGTGAAAGGATGCTTCAGCATACCAAGACATTTTGGACAATTTCATGCTCCCAACTTTGTGGGAACAGTTTAGGGATGGCCCCTTCTTGTTCCAACATGACTGCGCACCAGTGCACAAAGCAAGGTCCATAAATAATAATAATAATAATGCATTTTATTTAACAGCGCCTTTCATAACACCCAAGGTCACCTTACAAGCAAACAAGCAATAATATATTAAAAATAAATAAATAAAAGAGATAAATAGATAAATAACAACAAACAAATCCCATTGGCATCACAACAACTTAAAACACACGCATCATAGAAACAGTACAATAAGTAGTAAGTCATAAAAAAAAGCCTGGGTAAAAAGGTAGATTAAAAAGGATTTAAATGTATGCAGACTGTCACTATTACAGATATCGAGAGGGAGAGAGTTCTATAAAGACATGGATGAGTGAGTTTGGTGTGGAGGAACTTGACTGGCTTGCACAGAGTCCTGACCTCAACCCCATAGAACACCTTTGGGATGAATTAGAGCGGAGTCTGCGAGCCAGGCCTTCTCGCCAACATCACTGCCTGACCTCACAAATGTGCTTCTAGAAAAATGGTCAAAAATTCCCATAGATCTTCTGAAATAGTATAGTACTTCAGGATCCAAAAACAAGTGAAGAAGAAAATCTAAGTAAAGATTTTTTGCATCTGAAAACTGGAAAATTCTGCCTTCGATGGAGACGTTTCAAGGTAGGAAGGCATTAAGGCATGTCTGAATCCAATGTTAGCTTCACTTCCTGTTTCCTGAGATACCTTCATCTGATCGATTTTTGAAGGCACCATAGATGTATCCTTCGGTATCCTTTGATATCCCACAATCCTGTGCGTTCCATTATGTGACAGTTAAACTAGAAAAATAAAGATTGCATCCAAAAGTTGCATTTGCTGGTCAGTTTGTGTGTAAATGTACATTTTTGACCAACATTTTCCACTTTTGATGTCATTTCTAGCAAAAAATGACTACTGTAGTAATTAAATATTTGTTTAGTTCTTACCAAAGCTCAAACTATTTTGCTGTAGATCATTAAACAGTTATGCTGCCTCAGAAGTCTGTCCGAAATCAGTTTCGTGAGGTGCCTTCATGCACAATTGCTGCCTTTGCCTGATAAGGCAGCGAGGCAACAAGTCAACTGCCTAGGTTTTTGGATCCAGCCCAGGGCTGCGTTTAAGTTACATTTTTTATGCCCTTCCACTTGTTGTCGATGGATCTGCCTAAAGTGTACATATTGAGTAGACTCACTTCCTCGGTCAAATCGAGGAATAGAGGGTCTGTCTAAATAAACTTCCCTCGTACACTTGACAAAGTTTATTGCACTTCATAATGGTGGTGGGGATTCCTCCGAGGGGAAGTGTCTATTAAAATATATTATATGTGGCCCACCATGCATAATTTACAAATCGTGCAGTTTCACAATGTCAACACAAGGCGGCCAGGGAAACATTACCGCACCAAAAGCGGAATGAAACAGTGCTACTTGTGCACACTGCGCGATTCACAAGCTCACAAATGTGTTTACTTGCTGAGTGTCTCGATCACATGACCACTAAACAGCCAGCGAGAAGTGTTCGAGTTCGGAGTAGAGGTCTCAGGTACAAGCTGCAAATCTCTCTGTCATTTAATTCAGTTTAAAGCCAGTTGAAACAGCACTGACTTAATCAACAACACTAACGTTCAAATCAGGAGAAACATTGAGCCGATCCAGTTAGAATACTTTTCAACTTACAATTCACCAACATTTATCATGGATTTACTGTGGTTTACTGTAACCGTGGTATATTGTCAGAAATGTAGGTTAATATCTTATTTTATTTCATTTTTAATGTAGACTTGTATTAAATGCCAATAAGGCCAAATTACAGACTATTTTTGTCATAAACTTGCAGTTTTGTGCATTCGTATTTATATTAAATGTGTTTATAGACTAAATACCTTAAAGCCATTCTAGATATAGAAACAATATTTTTACTTTTTACATTGTAGTGAAGTGGCATGTGTGGTTTTACCTGCAGTGATCTAATTAGAGTACTTTTAATTTAAATAAGAACAGAGTTCAAACTCAGTAATAATATTTAAATTTCACCCTTAAAAAAAGAGGTTGTTAAGTTTTATAGATATTGTTTGTGCATTAAATTTGCATCTGTGTCCTATCTCAAACTACTCTAATGTCAGCTCAAGCTTTTGTCAAATCTGTTATGTTTTCAAGAAACAAAACATGTAGGCCTAATATATATATATATATATATATATACATTATAATAGAAAAGGAACCAGCCCCCAGATGTGTCCACAACATCGAATCTGGCCCCCTTTTAAAAGTTTGGACACCCCTGCCCTAAGCCCTTGATCACTTGTGGGTCAATTAACTGTGAGTTGCTGTTGTGACATCACAATCGTGTTGCATTGTGGTCTATGGATCTGCTTACCCACATTCAAGTGTTGATAAAAAAAAAAAGAATGAATGAAGCTAGAATAAAATTTTAGTTCTTTCTTTTGATACATTCACTGTTTACATATTCATACAACAAAATACTCAAGAGGCCATGAAAGTTGTGAATAGGATCAAAAATGTTGCTGGCTGAACTTAAAAATAAGACGCTGGCCGGGAAAGGGTTAATTCAACACAATGGACACGGAAGGTCAATTTAAGCACATTGCATTGTAATATTCTGTGCATACAGAAGCACTGCATACTGTGCACTGTGCACATACATTTCTAGTAGGAATAATATGCCATTGCAAACGTGCCATTATTTCTTCTCTCAGTTATCAGCTGCCACCTAGTGGTTGTTTGTACTGTTACACAAGACTGAGTGAGTCTCACCTCCCATCAGGAAGAGCAGTCCCGCTACATACTGCATCAACTCGTTGTGCTTCCAGCAGCCCAGCAATCCAACGATCCAGCCAAACAAAATGATGGCTACAGCCATACCGATAAAACCTGCAGTCATCCGCTGCAAATCTGCAAGAGAAAACAGATAGCTTCAGGATCCATTGTTAAAAAGAAGTGTACTTAATTGTATTGAACATGCATATGTACTGTAGGCTACTTAAAATCTTGAAAGTATATTTTCACTTGCAGATAATATACCCCCGGTTTCACAGACAAGGCTTAAGCTAGTCCTAGACTAAAATGCACATTGTAGCCGTTTTAACTGAAAGCAACTTGTACTGACAGATCTTTAAATAATATCAGTGCCATTGTTTTGTCTCAAGATGCACACCAGTAATGTTTTTTCAAGGGTATTTTTATAAAAGCTACTTAAATGCCCTAATTGAACTAAGGCCTAATCCTGGCTTAGTCCAACCAGGCCTTAATGTTTATAAAATAAATAAGGCCACTTAAGAGAGACCACAGACCTCTTACAGAGAGACCACATTCATGAAATTTCTTAAAACACTTAAGGACACTTTTAGTGCAATCTGTAATCATGTCAAATTATTAAATATATTAATTAATATATATTAATGAAAAGTTTTATTTCAAAGTATATTTTAAATCATTAATTCAATTAACATTTATTTTGTATAGTGCTTTTCACGATACATATCGTTTCAAAGCAGCTTTACAGAGAATGCATGTCAACATTACAATTACAATAATCTTATGTCGTACACTTATTTTGATGTGTCAGCTTACATACTAAAGCACATGTAAAGTACGTGATTATAATTTTATCTGTAGTGTGATGAAAGTTGATATATTTTAAATGTACTACATTGCAACTTCAGGTAATACTTTATTTTAAAGACCCTAATCCGAACCCTAAACCTAAGTACATGTTGTTAATTAATATTATGGTAGCACTTTATTTTACAGTCCTGTTTCCCACGTACATACTGTGTACTTATTGTAGTAATTACAATAACTAGGTACTATTATAGTAATTATAGTAATTCTGAATTATATTCTAATTCTGAACATACCTCTAAACCTAACCTTAACCCATGTAGATACCTTATATTAACTAGTGCTTTCTTAGTTAAGTATACTATAATTACAAGTAAGTGCACGTACTGTAAAATAAAGTGCAACCAAAATTACCCAGTACTTAAATGTATTATTATACTGTAACAAGTAAATATTATACTGTAACACCTTAAAGTAAAGTGTAACCCAACTTCATCATTACAAATGTGTAATTACAAGTATATTTAAATACATGACATGATGTTTCAGTAGAAATTACATTAAAATGATTTTAGTTTAACATGACTGCTTGTCAGTACATTCAGCAATAAATGTTAATCATATTTAAAAGACAACACACACAATTATGAAATTACATATAAGTCCCATTTAAGTGGGTCAAAAAAATCACTCAAGTTCAACTAATTGCATTTAATATAAATTTAAACTTTAATATATTTTCATTTAATTGCAATTAACATGCAATTAAGTGTCTGAAAACACTTGACAGACTTGACTACGTCTTTAAAAACTTCAAACTACTCATTCCTTCAGACTTCAAACTTTTAAAACTAATTTAAACTTTCTGAACAAAGCTTTCTCAAGCCAAATCTAGTTAGTGTTACCATTTCAAAATTCCAACATTATATGTGTTCTGGAAAGCCAGACAAACGGCTCTCAACGTCAAGTCTGCTTCCAGGTACTAATTTACGGACCCAGAGAGAAACTGATGACTTTTAAGAGATGGATTTAAACATGGTAAAATGTGTTAAACCAAGCAAAGAGTGCTATACTGCTATTGATAGTTCAAAGTAAAATAACCAATTAGATTAATTACTTAATAAACAATCACCAATAGGCCTGGAGGAAAGGATTGTTTAAGAACGTAGTGCAGATGTGGGCCTGCAAATTAGATTAATTACTTAATAAACAATCACCAATAGGCCTGGAGGAAAGGATTGTTTAAGAACGTAGTGCAGATGTGGGCCTGCAAATTAATAATTTTATTGATGCTTTAATAAAAGAAGCTTACAATACACTTATTACATGTTCAGAGATTAAGTGTATTAAGTGTGATCAAGAGCACAACGGTGATGGTTCATAGATAAAATGTGAGAATGAAACCTACAGACCTTTCAGATACCAAACCAAGTGCTCAGACTCAAAGTTTGCAGTAAATATGACATGATCTGACTTACGGAGAGCATGCCATTCATCTTGTCTTATAGTCTTGGTGATGTTCACTGGCAGATTTCGAGGGATATTCACTGAGGAATAGTAATATTTCACCGGCGTGCAGCGTTGAAGCAAACCTGCAGAAATTCACAGAAACTTCAGTAATAATAGTGCGGATCACTTTAACACAGATGAGTGCATGTGTGTTTGAATGTTTATGTGGAGCAGTAGTCACTGAAGATGTCTACACACATTTGCAGGCCCTTAACTTTGTTTTCAAAGTCTTCATTTTGATTATGATCAACAAACATTCTAACTGGACCACAAACAACATCAGTCAACCAAGTCAGTTTACTCTCATGTCCTGCTAAGGCATCTGCATCTCACTGCCCTGAAAAACTGTATCATCTATCACATTAAGAAGCTTGGATCAAAGAATAAATTTTTAGATTAAGAAAAATTAGAATAGGCCTACTTTAAAAAATATCTATTTATGCTTTTGTTATTGTATAGCTAAAGGAAACTCAAAAAGGAACAAACATAATATATACCAGAGGTAGTTAGAGTGTTTTCCTTTTTTAAAGGGGCCTTGGGATCTCTCAGACCTCAAAAACAAATGGATCCCACTGCCCTGACAGACTCCATCTGTTTCAGTATTTTAGTTGAAATGTGAATAATGTGTGAACATGAGCGTGTGGTTAATGTTGATGTGAGAGATCAGCACCTTGGATAGCGCCAAACATTCTTCAACACTCCTTCACATATGTAAAACAAACACTACAGTTGTTCAAAATCAACTCGGAATGTGGTTACTGCTCACACGGGGCCTGATCAACATCATCACCTTTAAAAATCAGATCCTCGTTCTCCAGATCGAATCCTTCTCGATGGCATTTCCTCCACAGTCCGGTTGTGGTTGAGTTGTAGCGGCGGCTGCAGCGTGATTCCATGACGGGCGCAGGGTGCAGGGATTCCCGCAGAGGAGCTCCGGGCTCAGACTGACTCTCACCAGCCGCTTTCGGTCGCATCCGGAGGGGGAGGTTTTGGTTGGAAATATATATGTATCCTGGGTCATTTCTCTTGCTGGCGTATTTTTTGCATCGGTCCCGGTGTTTCCGCGCATCTGTTTCGTACCAGTAGTCTGTGCTGATGGCCATGGTCAAGAGCCAGATAGAACAAAAGGCCAGGAAGAGCCCGGACGCCGTTAATATCCTCATGATGCCCGCGGACAACTGTCACATTTTCCACCGAACCCATATCATCCTAAACCCGACATAACAGGACGATAAATATGGTGTCGGAGCTCTAGACAGACATGTTTGTGCCTCTGCTGCTGCTCGTTTTGAGTCGGGATGAAGGAGAACCAATGCCGACACTGGAGACTGCTGATGAAAGCGCTCCGGATTCGTCAGACAACAGCTGTGTTGCCGCTGTCTCCATAAAGGATATTTGGGCGAATCTTATAAAGCCTGTCAATACGTGTCCGGGTGATATTTCACCCTGAAAAAAAAAAAGAAAAATATATTAATGGATAAAAATGCAGGACAATTGAGATTTTTTAAATTAAAACAATTTTTGATTAAATTAATCTCCTTGTCCTCAGCAATTCTTGAAAAAAGAAAAAGATACCCTTTAGGCCTATTTATTTATTTATCTAGTCGTTTATTTAATTTTAATAAAACGGCTTTATAAATAAATAAACAAACAAATAAATAAATAACACATGAAATATATGACCTGGACGCATTGTTCTGAGATTCTTCCATTAGTGCAACTTTATACAGACATGTGACACGAGACATATGAATTTTGTTTTTTAGAGCGATATTACTATTATTATCACAGGATAGTATTGCTCATCTAAAAACTGACCATATTGGAATTCAAGCTGGTCCATACTGATCTAAGCTGTTTTTCAGAAAGTTAGAAATAAGTCTTTCTCACCAGCAGATGTGGACATAAACAAGATACTCTTCATTGCCAGATGATGGAGGTAGAGCATCAGTAAGCTTTGCTTGCCATGTTTAGCACTTGCAAACTGCATATTGGATCACCACAGTTGAGCAGTGATCCCTTTTACCTTTTAGGTATGACTTTCAGAACTTCTTTATCCTCTGAAGGCTGTCATCGAGTACTGTAGCACTTAAAATAATGGGTTGTCAACTGTAATTTTTATAATCTTTGTAAAATAAAATAAAATGTAAAAAGTTATCAAGAAAATTTTTTCTCTGTTTAGGGTTCCTTGGTTTCTATAGGTTATTAGGAGAAATGTCTTCATCAGTGTGTCTTCATCAGAGTGAACTGGTTCATGAGAGATCTTTAAAGGAATTTAATTAAATTCTTTTTACATATATTATTTTGCACTTGTCACAATAAAATAATTTCAAAACAGCTTAATAAAGAATAGTGCCTTATAGTCCCCATTTAAAAAGCCAAAGATGACAAAAAGAAACATTTCAACAAGATAAGCTCTATTCCCTCTTGTTAATTTTCATCCTCTGGGGCAGGGGGGAGGATAGTAGGTAGAGAAGTTCTCTAAGATATTGATGGGCTAGATCGTTACAGGATTTATATGTAAGAAAAATTGCTATAGAAATGGACAAGTAAACAGTGGAAAGATGATTGGAATGCACCCTAAAGTACATTGTGATAATTATGAACAGATTGACTACTTTTTCAGTATCATAATAATAAGAGAATGTCCTGTAAGTGTCAGGTGTTGCATGTATTAAATCGACCAAAGAGTTGCGTGATGTAGAATGAATGAGAAAATAGTCTTTTAATAAGCACAAAGTACGATAGCATACACATACCAATGTAATGTTAACACAAGACCATGAACTGAAGAAACTGAGGGCTTATACACTGAGGATGATAATCAACGGAACAGGGAACAGGTGATAATCAATGGAAAAGGTGTGTAAATAATACGTTAATCAAATCATAGTCCAAGCTGAGGAGGGAGGGAAGGGGCTCTGGAGGAGGATGAGGGGCAGGCGGTGGAAGACACCAAGGAGACGACAACCAGGGAAGAGATTAATGTGGGAGGAGCCAGGATGAAGACAGGAGGAACCAGAGCAGAGACGGGAAGAGCAGGGGGATGACCCAGAGCAGAGACATGAAAGTCCATGGTGGAGCAGATGTAGGGAGGAGCCATGGTGGAGCCTTTGTGGAGAGGCTGGGTGGAACCAAGCAGATGACCGACTGAGGTGTAGCCGTTGGAGGTAGAGACCCAGGTGGAGCCGAAGAGCCAGGGCGAAGCTGTAGGCCTGGATGACCACGGTGGAGCTGCAGGCGGGCGTGACCAAGGTGGAGCCGTGGCAGACCAGGGCGGAGATGGTGGGAGTGAGTACAATGGAGGAACAGAC
>RJVU01063551.1:465386-553474 GCA_003731715.1 Anabarilius grahami
TGTATAATTCAGATTTTGATCTCCATATCCATTTACATATATTATATATATCTTCCAAGGGGTTTTTTCCCTCCTAGGACTTTTTTCCCAGTGTTAGCACGCTAGGTTTTTCTCCTAGGGGGTTTTTTCCACCCCTGGGACTCAGCCGACATTGGCTTAATGTAGCACCATCTTGTATATGTTACATATTACCACGCTTGCTTGTACAGCTTATTTTTTAACCACTTATCTTTTTTCTGTGCTTCTAATATGTAAAGCTGCTTTGAAACAATTACCAATTGTAAAAAGCGCTATATAAATAAATTTGACTTGACTTGACTTGACAAAGGGGTGGAGGGTCGAGGCACAGCTGCTAACTCTGAACTGAGCCGATGAGTCGGTGGGATGAGGTGGAGTTTAGGGCTTGGAGGCTTGATGTGGAGGTAAGGGATCCTCAGGCCAAGGTGGAGCTGATGACTGGGAAGGCAGATTCGTACAGCAGGGCAGAACCACTGGAAGAGCCAAGGGGCTGAAGGGAGACAACGAAGAAGAGGATGAGGAACTGGATGGCTTCGGCAGAGGAGGAGGAAGAAAAAGGCTAGGCTGGACCATTCGCGATGAAAGAGACTTGGAGTTAGTCAGTCAGTCACCATTATTTATATAGCAATTTTTACAATGCAGATTGTGTCAAAGTAGCTTTACAGTGTTAACGGGAAAATAATTTGGCTGCACAGCAACTCTAGAAGAAAATGGTGTCATTGTCCAGCTTAAGTTAGTTCAGTGTTGATCCATTCTTTTGTAAAAATCATTAGTTATTATTTTAGTTAATTTATCTATACAGCAGCTCTGGAGAAAACAGTGATGTCATCGTCCAGTTCAGTTCAGTCGCATTCATTGGTGTAAATGCAGGCAGATTAAAAACATTGTTGAATATCAAATGTCCCCAACTAAACAAGACAGAGGCGAGGAACCCAAACCCAATCAGGTGACAAAAATGGAGAGAGAAAAAAAAAACCTTGGGAGAAACCAGGCTCACTCGGGCAGCCAGTTCTCCTCTGGCCAACAACGAACAGTGCATTATGATTCAGGCAGCATTACGGGTCATAATTTTTCTCAGATTGGGATCGGAACAGTCAAAATAATAAATCCAGTTCCATCAGGTTGAAGATCAGATTCATCATGCCAGTATGGAAACGGTTTTGTTGGGGATCTGTGCCACTGACTGTCGTGTCGTTTGAGGCCTTCACAGGGGAGAGTTGACACAATCTCTTCTGACACTTAAGGGATGAGTCGTGGTCGTATCTAGGCGCAGGTCCTCCATGTGATCTGGATACGGTCTGGATTCGGCTGACTATGGTAAACCTTGGGATAAAAAGAGAGACTAATATTAGCATAGATCCATTCTTCTTATGATGTAACAAGTACATCGGGTGTAATAGGAAGTGTTCCCGGTTATGGGTATGCCAGGTTAAAGAGATGGGTTTTTAGTCTAGATTTGAACTGACATAGTGTGTCTGCTTCCCGAACAAAGCTAGTAAGACTGTTCCAAAGTTTAGGTGCCAAATAAGAAAAGGATCTACCACCTGCAGTTGAATTTGGTATTCTAGCTATTATCAACTGGCCAGAATTCTGAGATCACAATAAACGTGTAGGACTATAATGCATTAAGAGCTCGCTCAAGTACTGGGGAGCTAAACTATTGCTTTAAAAGTAATTAGCAAGACTTTAAAATCTATGTGATGTTTAATAGGGAGCGACTTGGAGCTGGGCTTAACCAGTGAATACTTGGAGCTGGGCTTAACCAGAAACGACTTGGAGCTGGGCTTAACCAGTGAATACTTGGAGCTGGGCTTAACCAGAAACGACTTGGAGCTGGACTTAACCAGTGAATACTTGAAGCTGGGCTTAACCAGAAACGACTTGGAGCTAGGCTTAACCAGAAACGACTTGGAGCTGGGCTTAACCAGTGAATACTTGGAGCTGGGCTTAACCAGAAACGACTTGGAGCTGGGCTTAACCAGTGAATACTTGAAAGCTGGGTTTAACCAGAAATGACTTGGAGCTGGGCTTAACCAGAAACGACTTGGAGCTGGGCTTAACCAGTGAATACTTGGAGCTGGGCTTAACCAGAAACGACTTGGAGCTCGGCTTAACTAGTGAATACTTGAAGCTGGGCTTAACCAGAAACGAATTGGAGCTGGGCTTAACCAGCGAATGCTTGGAGCTGGGCTTAACCAGAAACGACTTGGAGCTGGGCTTAAAAAGAAACGACTTGGAGCTGGGCTTAACCAGTGAATACTTGGAGCTGGGCTTAACCAGAAACGACTTGGAGCTGGGCTTAACCAGTGAATACTTGAAGCTGGGCTTAACCAGAAACGACTGGGAGCTGGGCTTAACCAGTGAATACTTGAAGCTGGGCTTAACCAGAAATGACTTGGACCTGGGCTTAACCAGCGATGACTTAGATGACTTGAAACTGGACTTATCCAGCGATGACTGAGACAACGTGGAACTGGACCTATCCAGTGATGACTGAGACAACCTAGAACTGGATTGAACCAGCGGTAACTGAAGACTAGCAAGCACATCATCCAGCTCATCAAACATCAATTTTGTTGAGTTTCAGCTTGGTTTGCATAGCCTCAGGAGTGTGGGCGGGGCTCCAGTTCATTCCCTCAGTTCCTTCAGACTCTCCAATTGCTCTGGCTCAGAATTTGTGATGGGCTCAGGCTCTGAGTCTTCTGTGGGCTCTGGCTTTTGCTCCAGTGCAGGCATAGCTGATGGCTGGCTGGGCTCTGGGTCTAGAGTGGGGCTGGCATTGTCCTCTTCAACAGGGCAGATGGTGAACGAAGATCCACACTGAACCAGCACCCACTCCACATATTTGGCAATGCTTCCTTGAGGACCTACACAGGCAGGTGTGCCTTCGACCGCTCGCTAAGCCCGGTGTGGTAGAAAACACACGGTGAGGGTTGCGTGTATAAAATCCACCAAAGAGTTGTGTGATGCAGAATGAATGAGAAATAGTCTTTAAATAAACACAAAGACCAACATAACGTTAACACGAGAGCAGGAACTGAAGAAACTGAGGTCTTATATACCAGTGGCGAGCGGTGACTTTTTTAACCGGGTATGCTGGGTGGTGCGTCATGTAAAAAATGTGGCCGATGCAGTTACCTTAAACGGGACATTCTAAAACGCTTAATGTGGCTTAATGTACTAAGACAGTATATTAACAGACCAAACTTAGTAAACATCATACTAATAAAGTATACTTTGTACAGCAAAGCAGATGAGCCCAGAATATGAACGCAATTCGTTTAATTACACGTTGTGTTTTCATCCCATAGAAAACCGTTATTTAAAGAAAAAGCTTTTAACATCGCTTTATGTAGCCTAGGCTACTAAGTGATATTAAAAGATCAAATTCTGCACAAACCATTTTTTTCTGCACACAATGCTTTATTAGTATAGTGTTTACTAAGTTTGGTCTTTTAATGTCACTGTCTTAATAATAGGCTACATTAAGCCACGTTAAGCGTTTTTTTTAATGGGAGGAAAATGTTAATTAAACGTGTTGCGTTCATATTCTGGGCTCATCTGCTTTTCTGTACATAGTATGCTTTATTAGTATGGTGTTTAGTAAGTTTGGTTTGTTAATAACACTGTCTTAGTAAATTAAGCCATGTTAAGCTTTTTAACGTTAAGCGTTTTAGAATGTCCCGGACTCCCGGTTTAGGGGAGTTTTTTATTTTTGTGATGTTTGAGTCGATGGAGGCGCGACAGACGAAAGTGCGTTTGCAAAATATGCTGTATTTTTGTAATCCGCTAGGTGCCGCTAGTGTCACACAAACAATATACTTCACCTTTAAACGTTTCAGTTTAGGACACAGATCTAAATCAGACACGACAAATAAAAAACACCATGGCGTCAATTTAAATGTATGCCATAAGTATTTTTTAAACTAATAATTAAAAATAAGTATAACATAAGTATTAGCAGCCTATTATAAATAAAAAATAAAATGTAATTATAATAAATATAAGAAGGCTATAATAAATAAAAATATCATTATTCTTTAAAAAAAAAGTTGAAATTGTGCAAACTGACTTTCAACAAACGCACAGACTATTGATTAACATCCTCTGATAGGCCTAGTTACAGTAGGACTGTCTTAAACAAGTTAAAAATAGTTTTAGTTATGATTTGTTTCCACATTTGGCTAAGTCTAGTTAGAGTTGTATCAAATACAATGTGATTTCCAGTGATCGAGATCTGGCAGCAGCTCATTTTTCCTCTTGGGCGAGCTATCAGCTTATAGCTTATCCTGCCCATGTAATTTGCCATAGACCAGCAAACCAATGAGAACGCGGGCCAATGATGACATTCCATAACTAAAGCGCGAAGGCGCAAAAGCTGGGGCACGTTTAAGCTCAAACAGGTGTGCAACGTTTTGCTACGGTTTCCGGGTTGAACCGAATGTTTACTGGAAACGGTGTGCAACGGGTTTGAGATACGTTTTCTCTTGTGAAGTGAAGTGAAGTGACATGTGGCCAAGTATGGTGACCCATACTCGGAATTTGTGCTCTGCATTTAACCCATCCAAGTGCACACACACAGCAGTGAACACACACACCGTGAACACACACCCGGAGCAGTGGGCAGCCATTGCTGCGGCGCCCGGGGAGCAGTTGGGGGTACGGTGCCTTGCTCAAGGGTCTCACCTCAGTCGTGGTATTGAGGGTGGGGAGAGCGCTGGACATTCACTCCCCTCACCGACAATCCCTGCCGGACCTGAGACTCGAACCCATGACCTTTGGGTTACAAGTCCGACTCTCTATCCATTAGGCCACGACTGCCCCCCTCTTGTTTGGTGGGTGTGTCAAAAATGACAGCCCAATCAGCATCAACATATTATAAACCACACGGAATTAAAGAAACAGCTCGTAAATGTAATTAACATCAAAATAAATTCACAAGAGCAAGTATATTGTTTGCACATGTGCATTTACATTAATGGCACAATAACTTAAATAATAAGAGCACAAGTATAGAACTTCTTTAAGTCTGTCTAAATATCATTTAGTAATTGCAATGTCTTCTGGTCCATATCCTTTCCTTAGGAAGGTGTGCTAGACACTGATTAATGTAACATAAAATACTATACTTATATATTTTGCTATTATTGTGGAGACATTCCTAAGTATCACAATAATTAGGAACCACAGTTTCCACAAATCCCTTCACTCCCACTAAACATTGGACGTCGGATAGACGTGCAGATCATGTCTATATTAGGTCCGTCGGTCCATGACCATTTCTGAACATCTATTCGACGTCCAAACTAGGTCCACTGTTTGGACGTCCAACCATGACCCAACTTGGACGTCATCTTGACGTTCAACATTTGACCTTGAACTGGGTAATTTTTTTGGACATAATTTGGACGGCTATAACAGGTGGAGGAAATTTACATGATTAATATGTAATATTTGTTTTATAGGGCCTATCAACATGATAAATACATGAAGAGTTCAGATGCAAAAGCCTCTAAGTGCCATCTGAAATTTTCTTCTAGAATGATCATTTTTATCAAGCTTGTATATTTATGTTCAATAATTTCACTTAAATGGCAATGCAAATGACCTATTAATTGTCATTTAAGTGAAAGTACTTAACTATACAAGCTTGATAAAAATGATCATTCTAAGAAGAATTTCAGATGGCACTTAGAGGCTTTTCAATCTGAACATACAGATTATTTATAAACAAACACAATTTATTATGTGAATGCCTGTTTATTTATTCAGGCAATGTTTTTTTTTTTTTTTTACATTTTCCTGTTTTTCTTTAACTGGTTTATTTAAAGAAGCCTAATCAAGTTATTTCATTATGCATATATGTATTTTTGCGTGTATCTGTTTATTTATTTGGAAATGCAATTTGTGGGTAATTATAGTTCAAAAAATAATTTCATGGTAGCAAATATTAGGCATATTCTCCTTATTTCTAATTTAAAAAGAACCAACAGCAGCTAAAGGACAGGCGAGGACAACTCTCTATCAAGGGCTTTGGATTTCAACCAAAGACACAAATACCAGTCAACATCACTCTGATTGGTCGAGGCAGCACATCATCATAACCCAACCAGTAAACGCCACTCTGATTGGCCGAGGCAACACGACAGGCATTTCGCGCGAGTGTTCAACCATTGCAAACTGACGTCACAGCTTTTCAGCCTGCATCGCTGCATTTATTTTTGAATAAAGATGAAAATGGTGATATTGAATTGTGATTTATTTGTATAAGTGTAGTGTTGTATGTAGTCCGGTTATCACCTGCTGCCGAGACAATCAAATGGAGTTTTTGGAAAATGATCTAGTCCCATTTCAGAAGGTGGCATACTGTTCCAGATCATTTTGCAAAAACTCCATTTGATTGTCTCAGCAGCAGGAGATAACTGGAGATGCATACGAAGGTGTAATGCATTTCCTGTTGAAACTAGAAGTTGAGCCAAACAAAGCTACAGGAAAATTAACTGGCACAGAAAACATGTCCTCCACCCTCTGGAAACATGGGACCACAGTTATAGAAGTTATAAAAATGACGTCCAAAATAAGTCTAAATTTGATGTTGAAAAGACGTCCACAAACGACCACATTTGGACTATAAATAGCCCTTACACGGAGGTCCCACGGACGTCAACATTAGACGTGCGGGAGACGTCAAAAAAAGACGTCGCCTGGCGTTACAAAACAACCCCTTCAATGGACTGAATTTGGACGTCCAAAAGTTACATGAAAAACACATCACTCCGACGTCACATTGCGCAGTGGGCTCGATTGGAATGTTCTTTTATTCTGGATGGCAAGGGCAGTGTCTGTAACATCGAGCGTATTTTGCAGTATTAAACACGTATTTAAACCGACTTCATCAGGCTCCTAAAATTCTTCTCAGCTGCCATAGTTGCAACTCTTGCGTCATCAGAACAGGGTGTTCAACGGACCACCGTTTCTGTTTAAAAAACGTTTTGCAACGTTTTGTCAGGGCTGAACGCAGCCCTGCTGTAGATCAGCTTACCCGGAAGTCTCCGTAACTGGCAGATTTAAAGAAAATTACCGTCGTTTGGCAAATAATTAAATTACGGACAGTTACATACGCACTTCCAATCATGTAGGCTTTATGGTACATCTCAAACAAGGGATTTAAAAGTAATTTATAATGTTAATATTAATTGCCGAGTCCACGAATGGCTTGGGTATGCAGAGCATTCACAGCTTAAATGGACCGCACGCCACTGTTATACACTTATGATGATAATCAACCGAACAGGGAACAGGTATGTAACTAATAAGAAACCATGACAACTAATGAAGTACTCAAGCAATGACAATGACAATGAAAACGATGACAAAGAAACTAAACAAGACAGTGAAACTAAACATTAATGTTAGAGTAACATTTCTAAGCAACATTTCTGAGGTGGAAACTGTTGTTCTAGAGATAAAGCTATCTAATTACAAAAAGTCATCTAGAAAAATACTATTATCATTATAATTATAATTTAATTGTTTGGTCCTGGAACTTACTGTACATCAGTAAGTATATTATTTCATCTTTAATCTCCTGCAATCTGTAATTTTATCTGGGGGATATGTAAAGCTGTGTGTTAACTATGAAAATTAATGCCATGCTGCCTAATAATATCACCAAAAGGGAGAACAAGAAAGGGCCCAAGACTGAACCTTGTGGCACACCATACCTGTATTAAGTCAGACAGCTCATTTACACAAATAAAATGATATAGTGAATCAGTACATAGATCATTTTCTGAAGAACTAGGAAATAAAAAGTTCAATGTGGAACTTAACAATGTTCTCCTATGACATCATGCTGAAAAAAAAAAAAATCCACATGAACCCTTCATTATTTTTTTTTTAATTGTATGTGTTGATTTTGTTTTACAGGTGTTTCCGGCACTACTGTACAATTACTAAGAATCGTACGTGATTTCCAGTATATGAACAGTGTTCTTGTGTTTTTGCGAAAGACCTGAAGACAAGAGAAAGCGAGAAAACCTGCTCAAACGTGTGGCTAGTCAGAGTGCAGTGTGGTTATCATGGCTGTAGTGGCTGTAACCTACAGGAAGTTTGTTCACAGAGATAAAGACCAAGACAACCAGCTGTCATTCATCTCACTGCCTTTGTTACGGTCATCCCGTATGACTCACTCATAATGCCCTTGCCCATGATGTGTGTGTATTAGATCTATGGTATCTTCATTATAGAGACTGAACAGGGAAAACTGCTTTTATGTTTGTTACACAAGGCACTTTCCACAAATAAGGTACAACATAAGGCCAAATAATGAAGATATTTGTTTCCCTTTTCAACAAAGGGCAAGTAATGGTTACTTCTGAACAAAGAATAATGATTGTCAACCTCAGGAGGTCAAATTAAATATTTGCAATTTTTTTCAGCCCTGCTACCAAATTTTGGGACGTGCAAGATTCTTATTTGTATTATTTTGTAGTTGTCTAGGAATAAAAATTATTCACAAATTCAATAGGCAAATTTAATAGGCATTGTTTTTACTACAGTTGATCCAATACTAATAACAGATTATATCAAAACTACAATTTTAATTATGATTTTAGTTATTGAATACAATTGAGAAAGTCAAGTCCTCTGATGTGGCACAGACCAAAATCACAGTTTTAAGTGGGGACAGATATAGACATTTGATGTGTAAATGATCTATTTTTTATGCTTGATTATAATCGTTACTATAACTATAATAGCAACTATAATAGTAGCAATTTTATCTCACGTATCTGACCCACTTTATATTAGGTGTCTATATACTAGCATTTAAATTAATCATTTGATACAATGCACTTACATGTTTTTACATTGTACTTATATTTAAGAAATACCTGAATGTAATTACAGATGTTATTCATTTCATTAATTACATCTATATGTATTAATTACATCTATCACCTTAACCCACACTTAAACCTACCTATACCACCAAACCTGTCCCTAACCTTACCAATCCCATACAACATGAACACAATAAACTCATTTGTTGATGCAAGTAGTTAGTAAGTAGTTAAAGACACCTAATATAAAGTGTGACCTGCATATCTAATAGGTCTTATGACAAAAAAAAAAGAAAAAAACTCCCAAAGTTCTCATACTTGAATTTACCGTTTTATGTACAACATTTGTGTACATTGTCTTTTTTGAGTGATTACTGTTAACAATATAACAATATACAGTATGCATATATATTTAAATCTTATCAAGCTTAATGTTGCGGTGTTGTGGCTATTGTCCTCTGTTCTACAGCGAGACAGTTATAGAGCTCTTCAGAGCTGTTGTGCAATAGAGACAGTGACTGTGAGAGAGAGTGTGCGTGTGTGTGTAGATGTAACGGACTTCCTGTGGTGCCTAAAAAATACCCTGCAATGCACTATTGGGAAAACATGAGAGCACACAGACAAAAACCCTTGGGTTCCCACTGTATAGGAGTCACAATGTACTGGTCATCTAGTTAAAAACTAGCCATTTCAAAATACCAATTTCATATAACTCAATACAAAATAAGAATTCAAGCTCATTTATTTTATTGTTATAAAAAAGAACATTTGAATCTCCATTAAGGTCAGTTTTTTTTTTTTATCCAAAAATAAAATACTTGCAGAGTACTCATCTCCAGAAAAGAGATGACATTACACAAGTGTCCATAAAAGTCTCTCACATTCACATTTAGGGAAGTGAATGTGAAAGCTCTAAACTTCCCCATTTACACTGTGTGTGTGTGTTTGTGTGTGTGTGTGTGTGTGTGTGTGTGTGTGTGTGTGTGTGTGTGTGNTGTGTGTGTGTGTGTGAGCGTGTGAGCGCGTGTGTGTTTGCGTGTGTTTGTTGTTCAGGTATACCCTGTTATAGAGACAAAATGTCCCCACATAGATGTGGGATGTGGGGATAATATCCGAAATCCTTGTTCTTGTGGGGACATTTTTTGGTCCCCATCAGGAAAACAGCTCATAAAACTGTTATGTGACATAAGTGATGTTTTTTAAAAAGTGTGAAAATGCTGAAAGTTTTCTGTGATAGATAGATAGATAGATAGATAGATAGATAGATAGATAGATAGATAGATAGATAGATAGATAGATAGATAGATAGATAGATAGATAGATAGATAACGTTTTGTTTGGCTCTTACAATGCAAACTAAAAAAAACATGATAAACTTGTGTCTCATATTTTCCACTTTCAAAACAATGCCTGAAACACCTCATGTCAATCCAGTTTAGCATATGAAAATCCAAGTCAAACACAGAATAATGCATTTGTCTTTGCTGCAATAGTAGTTGCTTCCTCAAAATATGCGATAACAGTACAATGCTTTGATTAAAAAGGGAACAAAGTTCTCTCGGAACTTCACTTTGGCCAAACGCTGAAGTTTATGATTCTCAGACAATAGCACATGTTAAAATTTCCCTCTGATTGATTGACTCAAAGCCACAACAACATTGCCTATTTACACAACAACTTACACAAAAACAGAGGGTTTTCCATTAGATACAATTACAAATACAACTCAATGTACTGTATTAGTACAATGGTGCAAAACTGTTCAATAGAATCCATGAGTAAGATCTTTAAAAATAAATAATAAATAAACCTGACGCAATGAAAATTGTTTTTAATAACAGAAAGGTTGATGCAGTTTAATGAAGGCCTACCTGTGTGTGCATACATTTCATTCAATAATCTCTAAAATTAACATTTTTGGTCAAATTTATCATGTGTCAACTCTTCTAATAACAGATAATAATTAAAACACAAATTAATCATCTAAGAGATGGTGGAGATGCACATAAGGCCATCCCATCAACTGTATCATGATTGGTCGATATCCCTTGACAGTGTCACAAATGAAAAATCACGAGTCATCGCCACATTTGACCTATCAGAGGCCAGAAGTCAGGTTAATCGCTCATGGGCGATACAGGAAATTTAGTCTTTTTCACACCAGGACAGTGAAGCTGAAGGCAGAAGATTTTAAAAACGAGATTTGCCCATTTGAAAAGAGATACCACAGTACAGCGCTCTTGTGAAGTAATTTCCACGTTATGCAATATTCTGTAAATAAGTGTGAAACTGTGAGATAGACACCACAGAAGAAGTTATATGATTGAAGGGCTTCATGTTGCATTACAGAATGGAAAGCTGTGTTATTTCTCCTGTAAGTATATGAGATTGTCTTATCTTTCTCTTTCCAATTTAAATATTTCCAGGTGAAACTAAAAAACTATTTTTAAAGTATAATTTAATCATATTTTTTGTGGAAAGTATATATTTTGTAGTGTTTTTTTTTTAATAAGTTCAGTTTTGCATAGTATAATTATAGGAGTAGAATTGATTGAGTTACTAACACAACATATTGTACATTTTTAAATAAATGTAACTTAATTTTATAAAAATTAAGTTAAATTTTATAAAAACTTAAATAGGTAAAAAACAAAGCGAAAGAAAAACAAATGAATTTTTTTCAGTTGTCTGAAGAAATAATTCCGTATGACCATGATGCTCGGCCGATATATGACTTCTACCCATATCTCAGTACTGACCCTGAGACTCATCCTGGTGAGTTTTAAAAAATCGTTTCAGTTTTTTAATATATATTTGATTCTTGTTATTTCATAGTGTGATGATTCACGTCATTTCCCACTGATTCTCGGTCTGAGGTTCTAAATGTCCGGAACTGGTCTGTTGGTTTCTGATACTGTAATAAAAAAAAAGTAATTTAACAGCAGAAAAAGAATTAAAAGAAACAGACTTTGAGCTCAATTTTGTTCTCCCTTGCTGTTTCTCATGGAAGAAAGTGGATGGGACTACACAAGTGTTCATGCTCATCACAGTGAATTTGAGCCGCCTCAAGGAAACCATTTCACTGAGCTTCATCCCACCACATACCGCTATGGAGATGTGGAGTCCTTCCATCCATCTGTAGATGCAGGGATGGGAACACTTCTACCTGTGATTCCTCCACAGGTTAGTTGGAAAACTTTTACTGTTAATTCTTTTGTTCTAATGGTACAAAATCTCTAACATTTATTTAATCATTTCTTTTTATTTTATGTACTGAAATGGTTCTGTTTACATATATGAAGCCTTCTTTGTTGCTAGGTAAATACAGATTTTAGTGTGTTGGCACCATTAACTGTAGCCTCTTAACAGAAGTACAAAATGCAGTAAAATATTAAATTCAGCCAAATAAGAAAGACATTAGAGGTGTGGATATTTTACTTTTGCTTTTAGTCTGCAGTAAAAAATAGAATGCCCTTGAACGAGAATATTCAGCTATTAATATTAATTTAGTAACCAATAGTGTACTGTAATCAGAGAAAAGGTCTGAGAGAAAGAAATTATAAAGGAAAAGAAAAAGAGATGGGCAGGATGTGAGTGGAGAAGACAGACTGATTGCTCAACACTGTCTTTTCCTGACTAAAGACTGTTGCTGCTACACAATTACACACACTACACACACACACACACACACACACACACATTAGTTAAACACAATCACAGTCAAACCTCAACTAATGACAGCCTCTGAATTAAATGCAAACTAGGAGTTTTGAATTTGGTTTAGTAACATAAGTCATTTGAATGTACATTTCTGACCAAGAGCAGCTCACCAGCATGTATAAGCAACAATATTGCGGCAAGTAAGAATGTAAAGTAAAAATAAAAAACTTGTTCGGTATTTACTCACCCTAAACCCATCAGATTGTCCTTGTTCTCTATATGTAAGTATAAATGGAGATATTTAGCACAATATCCGAGCTGCTCTTCTCCATAAAGCAAAAGTGAATTAAGGACTGGTGCTGTCAAGCTCCAAAAATGACAAAAAAAAAAACACAATAATGACAAAAACACAAATTGCCCTTGCTCTCTATATGCAAGTATAAATGGAGATATTTAGCACGATATCCGAGCTGCTCTTTTCCATAAAACAAAAGTGAACTAAGGACTGGCACTGTCAAGCTTCAAAAATGACAAAAACACACAATAAAAGCATCATAAAATCAGGCTAATCCATACAATTTAGCTTCTGCTGTTTTTTGAGATCATGCGCATGATTTGTCCTAAACCAGTTAGACATGAACCCACCCCATAGCCGATTTTAAAGATTTTATTAGTGCTGTCAATCACAATGATGACTGGCTACGTAATGGCGAAACAAATACTAACCTCTAACTCTAACATCGTGTCAAAGCTGGCTGCATCCATTGCTTCGTTTCCCTGCAATAAACCTTACTCAGGTAAGACGCCATCTTGAATTTAATGTGGATGAAAACAAGGATGTGAGGGACAGTGTCCCAGAGTCTTTACAATGGAAAGCATAAAGGTCCTAGATCACATAATTTTCACAACTCCCAAAATTGTATTATGGAGTTTTTGTCTGGGAGGGGGAGGGGGTAGGTTAGGGGGGTGAGATGTTTCGTCAGCTGAACAATGTATGTTGTTAAACCACAGTACAATCCATTGAATGTATTGTACTTCTGTTCCTCACAGCATCATTTACATTCCAGTCAAAACTTAAATATGGTGCTACCCTGATATAGCTTGAGGCTGTCTACACTAAACATATCCAAACGGAACTTCCAAAACCATTTGTCCTGTTGTCAGAAGTAGCACAAGAGCATGTAGTACATCAGAAATAGAACAAGGCATGAGTTTACTGTTGCCGTCTTGTCGTGTTGCATCGGATCCAGTGTAGACAGCAGTGTTGGGGGTAACGCATTACAAGTAATGTGCGTTACGTAATCAGATTACTTTTTTCCAAGTAACTAGTAAAGCATTACTTTTAAATTTACAAGAAAATATCTGTGTCACTTTTTCAAATAAGTAACACAAGTTACTAAAAGTCCCATTTATTGATGGACAGCTCTCCTGTCCCCATGTTGAGAGAAATCGTGAGTAAGTGCAGAGGTGTTGTGTGCGCTGTGTGAACATGATGATTGTTGTAGTTCTAGACCAGTGATTCCCAACCTTTTTTAGGCCAAGGCAAGGACACCCCTCCAACACCCCCCACCCCACTACCCCAATCAATACTTTTTTTATGCACAAAAACATCTGTATTCTAGTGTTATTACTTTTCACATGTTATTATTTTTAATAACTCAGCGATCTGAAGGCGGGTTGATGTCATCATTGAACAGTTCCTCTGTCAGAACAAGCAACCATGTCTATGTTTGGAGCGTTTGATGCTTTATGTGTTCATAAAAACCACTGATCCTCACAGACTTCTCCAAAACACGCTTCTTCGGTGAGCATCCATTATAAAACACTCACAGTACATAAATTTTGACAACTATGCAAATATATTGAACTGTGTTCATGCAGAAATATGATGTTACAGTGATCAATCAGCCAAGAGTGCACATGCGCTGTTTGTTTGCGCATCAATAATAATGGACTCGCGCATGCCTAATGTACGACTCCTGTATGTCACTGTAATCGTCTTTAGATTCATTAACCGTCATCCATCAAAACTTTTTTTTAGCGACACTGGTTTTCTTTATCCAACTGAGAGATGTAGTTTGCGTAAGGGTTCATGAAGCAGTTGGGCGTTTTGAGCCTGTATTTCACAGCAGCACGATAAGAAACTGCTTGGGCTGATCTGAAACAATCACAGAATACCTACGACAGAGGAGGTGCTTTGTTTTAAATGTTTTTTGTTTTTTTGTATTAATTTAATTTATTTTTTTATTTAACTTATTAATAATACAATTAATGAATTATATAAATATATTTAAATTAATTTTATGTTAAAAACCACTGTTCTAGACTAAATCTGAGGAGGCATTTACACATCTCAGTATTCAGTATTCCTCAAAATGAATAAAAACAGTGAAATGCAAACTCAGAATATTACGCAAACCTGCACTACTTAAATATGTTAAATTACGCAAATTTACTTTATGCATTTAATCTCACTTTATTAAAGGTGCAATATGTAAGAATTTTGCAGTAAAATATCCAAAAACCACCAGTGTTATATATTTTGTTCACTTGAGTACTTACAATATCCCAATAGTTTGCAACTATTTGTAAATCGTGAGAAAATTGCAATTTTAACCAAGGCTCCGGGACGTGTGAGGAGTCGCCTGTCAATTGCCTGTCAATCCGGTTTTATTTTGTACAAACCATGGAAACACCAAAGACGCTTTAATATATTACATGTTTTAATAGACAAGGGAACAACGGTTTTGATATATGTATAGACAGAAAACTAATCATTGTTATATAGCTCAACACATTTACTCTTTTTACCATGCTTTACCATTCCTCATAGAAAAACACTATTTTGTGAAGTAGCTAACATAGCATAATCAGATGCAGCTTTATTTTATAGATACAGCATTTTCTCCATCATACAGTGTTTTAATATTAATTGCATGCCCTTTATCAACACAAGCAATCCAGCATTTAATATGATACTCTAAAATCGATCTAGCTTACTGAAGTGTGCAACAAGTGTCTCATAACAGCCACCGAGTGAATGCACTGAGTAATGTTATAACATTTTCAACACACTCAAATGTATCTAATATGATAAACAGAGCTGTGTTACCTCGTACGCTTGACCAGAAAAGCAGAAGCAGCGCCGACGACTGTGGCATAAAAAAAGTTCCGCTGCTCACGGTGTGTTGCACAATCTCTCCAGCGGCCTCGTTCAGCTCCCACAACACTCAGTCCTGCTCTGCTTTATACTACAGTAACGTTAATAATCGCATCCATGAACATGATTTCTTCCCGAGTCCTATCCCAATTCTTTTCCACCAGCAGTGAGGTGAAGACCACATGTCCCAAGATTCCGCGCACAAACTTGCCGTCATCAAGCTACACCTTTGTTTTTAATCGGCCTCTAGCGGACAGAAAATCTTGCATATTGCACCTTTAACCAATGTCTTTGCTGCTGACTGTCAATGATCCAATTACTTTAGATGAACAACACATTTGTGTTTAATTTTTTTGTTTTATTGTTGAAGAGTGCTGAACGTTCTTGTCTGAGCTGCGCCCTCTACTGTACAGGTGTGAATGTGTATTTCCTTCAGCCTGAGGTTTATTCATTTTACTTACAGTGTGAAAGGGCCTTTATATTTGCCAAAAATAGAACAACTTTTTTGTTATTAAAAAAAAATCAAGCAAGCCCAGTCCAGATGAGAAAAAGCAACACAAAAGTAACGCATAAGTAACGTAATGCATTACTTTCCATAATTGCAAACTTAGTTACTTTTTTTAGGGAGTAACGCAATATTGTAATGCATTTTTTGTAAAAGTAAAAGTTTCTGAACCCTGAACTGAATCCATGAAGACTGAACTTTTCTTGATGGGCAACTGCATGATTGAGTTGACCACTGAAATCGGCTGTGGGTTGGGGTTTGTGCTTAACTGGTTTGAAAATAAAAAACACCCTGATCATACAATAGTTTTGTGTGAGGAATAGGCCACTAAAGTGATTATTCATTAAAAAAATCCTCTTTTCTGCTGAAGCTCTCAAATCTCATTTGCACTCATGTTTGATTCAAATATGCATTGTGTTGTGCCAGATTTGATGTTAACATCTTTGGTTCTCACTTGTCTTGTAACTCATCATTATTAACCTGGCCTGAATAGAGTGGTGCAGGGATGATGTCAAAACCCAGAAGAATAATTCACCCCTGGTTCCTTCAAGATTTTCCTATGGGGTTTTATAATGGGTTTTTTATTTTTTATTTATAAGTAAAATAAAGCCTGTGGTAAACATAACTTGATGATACTTTGATGTTTTGTACAACGTAAATTACACACACCAATACCGAAAACACCAATTTTGAAGCAGTTATGTTTATTTTGGAAAACGTTATGTTTCAGTAACTAGATAACAGAGTTTGGGGTGTAAGTGTGCATTTTTATTGTAGAACAAAACGAACAAAATCAAGTTATGTTTACCACATGCTTTATTTTACTCATAAATTGAAAAACCTCATTATAAAACCCCATGGGAAAATCTCAAAGAAACCAGTGGCGAATTAGTCTTCCGGGATTTGACGTCATCTCTGCAGCACTCTCTATTGGTCTATAATACTAGGGAAAGCTGTCAGCATTGCCACTCATTTAAATGGCAGTTGCTCATGCAGTGCCAGCAGTACACAGAATTAATATTAAATCCACATCTTTGCACACTCAGTGGTTCGGAACGCGTATCAAACTGCCAGTGTCACGTGAACTATTGAAGTTTCAAAACACTTATGATGTAACAAAGCCTCGTTTACTGAAATCATGGGATTTTGGTGCTCTGAACCACTGATTCGAAACAAATGATTTGTAAAGCTCGAAGCTTCATGAAGCAGTGTTTTGAAATCGCCCATCACTAGATATTGTGGAATAAAGTCGCTAATTTGTTATTTTTGACGCACAAAGTATTCTCGTCACTTTATAATACAGTGGTTAAACCACTGTAGTCACATGAACTGTTTAAATATGTTTTTAGTAGCTTTATGGGCATTGAAAAAGGGAGTGTTATTGCTGGCAATGGAGGTCTCACCGAGCCATCGGATTTTATCAAAAATATCTTAATTTGTGTTCCGAAGATGAACGAAGGTCTTACGGGTGTGGAACGAGATGAGGGTGAGCAATTAATGACAACATTTTTATTTTTGGGTGAACTAACCCTTTAAATTAGATTAAAATAAGTGTAAACATTTATTTTAGATACACCCCTGCACAAATATAACTAAATAATAAACAGACCATATAAAAAGTTTACCAATACACTAAATGTGTTTGTGTTGTTGGATTCTGCTGATAGAAATGAAACTTTGTGGCTCTCTGGGATGATTTGGAAGCAAAACGTGATGTGCACTTGATTTGTAAATCTGGGACCACACCATTGTGTGTCCCTTTCTGTTGACACTGACTTTTTGTACTTCCTCTTTCAATGTAAAGTAATTCTGTGGTTTCCAAGTATTTGATACCACTAATAGAAGATCATGCTAAACCAGCATTTTCTGCTTGAAAATGAGTATGGGGGGATGTACGTTTGATAAACTTTTCAGAAAACATTGCTTGATCATTTGCATTTGTCAGACATTTTGCTTTTGTCTGTATATTTTTTTTTATCCAACACTCAAAAAAATTATACGTTGGATTACTTAAATTACTTAATTATGTCAACAGGTTCCATGTAACTGGGTTATGTTGCATATATGTTGGGTTATATAAATTAACATTATTCATAATTCAAGATCAATAACTTTTACAAAAAAGTATCTAAGAATGATACTTTAACAAAAGTTTTACTCTGCAAAGACTTTTATTGTTAGGCAATAGCCAGAAGACTGTTTTGTTACATACATAGCATGCCGAAAATATTTTTTAATTATTAAAACCACTTTAATTTTTGTAAGCAGGTCCTCAACCCAAGCACATGCCCTACACTTCACCACAATGGTAACCCCAAAACCATTAACAGAACAGAAACTTTTAAATACCAACATAATAAAACAGTAACCATTAAAAGACACTCCATTTTCTCATCTTGCTAAAAAATGCTTAAAATAACACTTTATTTCAACACTTACTCTCTCAGTTCAGCCCCTTTGCAAAGCATGATGGGAAGTAAAAGTCCTGTTTGATAAACTCCTGGTTGGGTTACTTGATTGAAACGTGTTATTTCAATATGAAAACATCAAGTTAAATCAAAGAGTAACCGTTTCTAGTCAATTTAACATGAATCAATCACATTTAAACCAGAAACCTGATACAATGGTGTTGAATCAAAATAGTTTTAAATAAAGTGAACATTAAAAATCATTTTTTTTGAGTGAATATATCCAATTAAATGTGTCTTATGACACACTGTAAACCTGAATAAGTTGAGCTAACTAAAAAAATTTGAGGTAATCAGTTACATCGATTTATGATGTTTACAATTTTAAGTAAGCAGAACTACCAAATTCTGAGTTTGTAGTACTCATGCAGGTTAATTGCTCCTGACTTGAAATACTGAGTTAGATAACTCATACATTTTAATAGCAATCAACTTTGAGTTCTTGCAAATCGAAAGTTATTTACTTCACTGTAAACCCTACTAAAAAATATTCAGGAAACACCAACTTGCTAATTTGCTAATATGCTAACAATACCATGGTACAGCACTTACTGAATGAGTACAGCAACTTAAAACATGTAACTTACCTGCTCTCAAACGAAGCAGAATGCACTGCTTGTCACCATGATGGTAACTCTCCAAAAACCCACATTAACCCTTCTGAATTAGCATAATAAAACTCGAATCACTACTAAATTTCCCTTACCATTAATCTTGCACAAAGAATATTATATAACACTTAATTTTAGTATTTAGTCTCCCTTTCAAGTGCCATGGGCAAAGCATGCCCAACCCAGTTTCAGTTAAACTTAAGTTAGAGTAAATTAAAAGAAATGAGTTCATACGACTCAAAACAATGAAACAGTTCCGTTTACTTGAAATACTGTATGTTAGTGTTGTGAACTCAAAAGAAAAATAAAGTTCTAAATACACATAACAGTTAATCTAACTGAACTAATTTGTTCAATTTAAGTTTTTCTACTCAAACCAATTAAGTATTTTGAGCCTTAGGGTTTACAGTGCACTTTTTAACTTTGCTTTGGCAAATTGTTTTCAAATTTGTATGAATTTGTACAATCTCATTAATTTTTTCTTACAACCTGCTCCTGCCACACTGAGGGTTAAGTTTAGGGGTGCTGGTTTACTTTTTTATGTTTAGTTAAAAATCATTTGTTTTGGCAAATTGGTGATAAATTCATACAATCTCATTTGCATGTTTTCAAATAATCTGCTCACGGCCCACTGAGGGTTCATTTTAAAGGTGTAGGTTCATTCTTTTTTTAATTAAAATTAAATTACATTTTATTAAAAGTTTTCTCGAGTTGGTCATTGATTGCTTTGATTTTGTGAGTTCCTGTGTCAAGGTTAGCATAATAACATTCATATAAGGTAAGGCTGATGATTGTTGGTATGTTTTTACAGTATACATACATCCCCCACGCGCTGTACCAACGGTCCCCCCTTCCCCACTGCAGTACTGATGAGGAGGACCCCGGGGGACGCAGTCCACCCTTTGAGGTGTCAGAAGGTGAGGAGGACAATGATGGGCATCCGGGCACCTCCAGCACTCTATCAGGTGAGCTTCAAACTAAAAAGGTCTCTAGGCGGAGTCTAAGACAATATTTTCATGGTCTTGGTCTTGTCATGGACTCTTCTGGTTTTAGCTACAACACTGTAGCATACTAACCATTACACTCTTATTATTTCTATAGTATAAATTAATATAAGAACATTACCAAAAATATCAAGTTTCTACTTTTAAACCCTCCAGAATATCTTGCCCCATTGTAAATGCATTATTGTAAGCATGTTTATATGGCAATTAACAGCAGTTCACTAATGCTATCTACAGATCTCAAAGTGTACTTGTACACAATACTCCTTTAAAAATAGTTTGAAAAGAAATTCATATCAAAAGTGGCAAGCCAATGGGATTGTGTGCCATGCAGACTAAAATGGATGTCAATTTCTACAGGAAACAAAAGGAAAGTGCGTCTCTATCAGTTCCTCCTGGACCTTCTGCAGGATGGAGACATGCGGGACTGCATCTGGTGGGTGGACAGAGAGCGAGGCATCTTTCAGTTCTCCTCTAAACACAAGGAGACACTCGCCAGCCGCTGGGGCCAGCAGAAGGGCAACCGCAAGAGAATGACCTACCAGAAGATGGCCAGGGCCCTGCGCAACTACGGCAAGACCGGAGAGGTCAAAAAGGTCAAGAAGAAACTTACATACCAGTTCAGCAGCGAGGTGATGAGGAGGACGACTATGGATAGGAGGCAGTATCATCACTGACATTCTGGACACAAAATATTTCCTTTAGATCTAGTATCTCTTACCTTACAATGTCATTATTCACAAATTCTCTCATGTCACTGTTCTGCAGTAAAAAATTTAATCTCAGGGATACGTAATATGTAGCCTATAGGTAATATAGGGATATGTAATATTTGGGTAGCTGACATGGACATTGACATTGACATTTTTAAATCAGCTTTTTGATTTCACAATTATTTCACTATACATTGCAATAGACCAGTGATGTGACAAATGGATTTAAGGGGGGGGAATTCCATGTAGTCTCTCAATTAACATGGTCATGAAAATGGCACAACAACAATAATAATACATTTAAAAAAATTGCTGTTTAAAGTCCTTTAGATGGATTTAACATGTTAAACTGTAGGACATTTCGATGTATTCAGCTATTTTGACAGTTTCATATAGGTTGACTCCCAAATGCTTCCACACAAATAACTAAAGCCTTAACTTATATTATGCTTATTAAAAAATCTTTCCTTTTATTATGTGAAGGTGTCACACTGCTAAATAAATGAACCTGGAGGTCAACTACAACATCCCTCCCAGAGAAAAAAAAATATGCTTATTTACTTCCTGCTGGGTTTCTTGTTGTATTTGTTATAGCAGTAACAAACTGTTAATGCAGTGAGAGGTAGGAAACATTCTAGGGGACTACAACAATTTAAGTAGCATTATTTGTATAATTACATACTAATTACATGCTTAATAGCATTATTACTGTGTAATTACATAAAAACATGCATTGACAAGTACAGCATGTGACAAGTATGGAACGTTTTTTGTTTATACATGTACAAAATTGCCAGTTTTTCTATTTAGCCTGTGTCATGGTAATAATTTGATGTATAACATTTGATGTTCATGGTAATACTATTTCTACTATGAATTATACTTTATGAATTACTTTATGAAGAAAATGTTTGAACTATTTAAAAATTATTCTGACAATCCAATAATAATAATAATAATAATAATACAAGAATTAATGTCTAATCTTGCGATGTTGCTCTATGCTGCCACCCAGTGAATAATATGAATGCCCCATATACAAAAACAAATTAATTCACAGAACTTGTTGATTTCCTTGCTCTAGGGCATTTCCAAAGTTATTTTCATCACTCAAAAAGTCATGTTGCAATTGTTATCTTGGAAGATTTGGTTTCTGTTTTTAAAGTGGAAATAAATGGTGGACAGAAAAACAAGAGCAAAAGAGAAACCAGAGAAATATTTAAATGATAGTACTGTCTTTTGATTGATGTACACAGAGTTAAACAGAAACCAAAATGGAATTTGAGTACACAATATAATGCACAAAGAAACTACAGCAACAGAAAATGAAAAATGACCATCAAAAACAGACTGCATAGAAAACGTGTGCAACTTCTGTCAAGTTTATTTTCAAATTGTTTTTGCTCTTAAGTTAACAATTGTCTCAAAACGGAAAAACCTAAAAACTAGATGTGCGTAACTTGTGCTGCAGAACTAAACGTCATGGTTAAAACAGCCATACGAAAATCACATGTGCGATATCAGTGAGCTAGAGTGTGTCCTGCTGAAACTGATAGGTGTATAAATTCAACATTTTGAAGTTTCACATAATCCGTATACTTCCCTTATAATGTTCACACAACGACAAAAAGAAAGAAAGAAAGAAAAAAAAAACACCCATTAACATCTTTATAAGTATAGAATAATTATCTTTAGACAGATCACCAGAGATTGAAAATAAGCTAGAGCTCTACTTTGTTAGTGTATCTGTTTTTTTAAAATAACACTTTCATATCGTTCCTCTTTAGGTTATTAAATGCACAATATTAAATGGTAATTGTTTATCCTTGTGCTGTCATTTAAAAATCTACAAACACTGCTCTCTGTTTAGGTCCGGCTGGAAGGATTCCATAATGATGGCATTTTGCTGTCTTAAGCAATAATGGCATGATATGGAAGCAATAGCTTCACATTCAATTGTTGGCGGCGTCAGCATGTCTGAGCCAGTTGTCTTCCTCAATGGCGGAGTCAAATTCTTCCTCCGTTTCTTTGGGAGGAGCTCTGGATCACAAATACACAAATATCAACGTTTATTTTACACATGCTTAGTTGGGGCTGCAGACTAAAAAACTGACTAAGTGGGCCATTGGCTTCTAAAATTAAATATTTAAGAGTCAAATTACTTTTTGAGTTGCCAAATCACAGAATCACTATAGATTATTCATGCTTCAGTTTTGTGGATGAATGGATGAATTTTGAATCCATTTGAATTTTTCATCTATTGCAGTAGTTGAAGATCTTAAAAGATGCACAGAAAGCTACTAAAGACATATTTAAAACAGTTCATGTCACAACAGTGGTTCAATCTTAATGTTACGAAGCGACAAGAATACTTTTTGTGCACCAAAAAAAAAAAAAAAAAAAAAACGACTTTATTCAACAATATCTAGACTATTTCAAAACACTGCTTCATGACGCTTCAAAGCTTTACGAATTAATTTTTTCGAATCAGTGGTTCGGAGCGTGAAAGTCACGTGATTTCAGTAAATGAGGCTTCATTACGTCGTAAGTGTTTCGAAATTTCAATGGTTCACCACTGGGGGGCGTGACTTTAGCAGTGTAATACACGCTCCGATTCGTAAAGCTTAAAAAGCTTCATTAAGCAGTGTTCTGAAATCGCCCATCACTAGATATTGTTGAATAAAGTCGTTCTATTGTTTTTTTGGCGCACAAAATGTATTCCCGTTGCTTCATAACATTAAGGTTGAACCACTGTAGTCACATGAACTGTTTTAAATATGTCTTTAGTAGCTTTCTGGGCATCTGAAAGTGTTAATTATCTTGTTGGCAATGGTGGCCACACTGAGCCATCGGATTTTATCAAAAATATCTTAATTTGTGTTCCGAAGATGAACGAAGCTCTTACAGGTGTGGAACAACATGAGGGTGAGTAATTAATGAAAGAATTTTCATTTTTGGGTGAACTAACACTTTAAATAAGATGTCATAAAAGACTGTTGTGTTATCCTAAAATTCTCCTCATCGCCTGTGAAGTGGAGCAAAACCACACTTCATACTCTCATCCTCAGACACTTTATTTTGGGAGCGGGAAGGTGCGTTTTTACTGATTGATAAATATAAGCAGCATGGCACAATGGTTCATGTGCTTGTCATCTCCTAATCAGGACCCGGTCACTTAATTTAGCATTCATGTAAACACTAAGTTCGGATTCATCGATCGGAATGAATTCATTACGATTGAAGCAAAAATTGTGCATGTAAACAGCCACTGATAGGAATGTTTGTGTGAAAAATTCCTTTTATAGTAAATGTTAGTGTAGTGATTAACAAGACAAATTAAAATGGTAAAAAATGTCACTGTACCTAATGTAGCGTGGTTCACACTTGCCCTGGACCACATCCTTAGTCAGTTCCACAGCAATGATGTCAGATTGAGGCACCTCAAACATGGGCTCCAGCAAGAGCTTCTCCTGAAGGACCAGAGGTTACACACATTAGAGACACTAGAAGAACCTTCATAACTAAATTAATGTTTTCTGTTATTTACCATTATGGAGCGGAGACCCCTGGCTCCTGTCTTCCGTTCCAGTGCAAAACGAGCAATTGCCCTTAATGCATCTGGGGTTACATTCAGCTCACACTGACACAAAAACAAAACAAAAAAATCAAAAAACAAGAAGATAAATAACTAGATTTACTAGTGCCCATAATGTCAGTTGGTGTACGTGTGTGATATACATACTTTATCCATACTGAAGAGGGACTGATATTGAGGGACCACTGCGTTACGAGGCTCTGTAAGAATCTGCACCAGCATCTCCTCATCCAGACTGTGCAGTGAGACCACCACAGGCAGACGGCCCACAAACTCTGGGATCATGCCGAACTCTATGAGGTCCCGTGCTTCAACATGCCGCAAGAGCCGGTCCTTTTCCTCAATCTCTGCCATTGCGTCCAGTTCATTCCCTGAACTGTTGGCCAGATCTGCAGCTGCTGCAGCTCTACGACCTTTGCCCATGTTAGAGGGCGTCCCAAAACCAAGATACTGTAGGAGACAAGAAGAAACTATAACCTACTGAGAGTCAAATACATTTTGAATAACCTGCAAATAACTGTACTGTGGACAAACAACCTTTTCATTCTTCCTACGGCTGATGATTCTGTCCAGTCCATTGAAAGCACCTGATGCCACAAACAGAATGTTGGTTGTATCCACTTGCACTGTCTCTCCTCTCAACTTCCTGCTGTTCTTCTCTGGAACATTAACGATTGTTCCCTCAAGCAATTTCAGCAAACCCTGCAGACACACACAAACATCAACATCGAAAATCTGACAATAATGACAGAAATTACACAGTACAGAAAATATAATTCAGCTGGACCATTCTTTTGCTTGTGGCACAGTGAATTACTAGATTCTTCTGTCTATCCTACTCAGCATTGGGCATCACAGAACTACTCTTCTGGTTTGTGTCCTAATCCACAGGTCAATCCTTCTAGGTCAGGGGTTTCCAACCACATTCCTGGAGGCCCCCCAACACTGCATGTTTTCCATGTCTCCTTAATCAAAAACACCTGATTCAGTTCATCAGAGACTCCAAGACCTGAAATGGGTGTGTCAGACAAAGGAGAGATACAAAATATGCAGTGTTAGGTGGCATCCAGGAACGTGATTAGGAACCACTGTTATAGGTCACATAAGCTACATTAGCCACCGAGGTACCTCAAGGTTCGGTTCTTGGTCCGCTTCTTTTTTCTTTTTTTTCTTTCGTTTTTTTTCCTCAATATACACAATACTGCTGGGACCATTCATTAAGACATTCATTCATTCAACCTATTGTTGCCTCTCAACCAGTTTATGTGTATAAATTAATCTTGACTTGACGGAATCTTGCCCTGGTTGCAAGAAAACCAGCTGTAACTCAACCTAGATAAGACAATTCAACACAATATCATTATTTAGCTAGTAGGTATTAGTAGTAGTAGTATTTCAGCTATTTACATAGGAGATAATGTTTGATTACCTTGACTGCTTACCATACCACGTCATGCAAATTAATACTCCTTAGAAGTCAGACCCTTCCTGTCCAAGTGCTTGGCATCTCAAGTCTAGATTGCTGCAATGCTAGATTGGTCGGCCATCTGGCATGTGCAATTAACTTCAACAAATATGCTAAGGTACATCTGGTCATCAGTGAACCCACAGTCACACTTCTTAGGCTCACTGCACTTCGATATACAGTAAGCTGCCCACATTGTCTGGATCTGTCAGATCCAGATTCCACTGAGAGAGCAGCCCTCTTTATTATTGATCATTTTATTTTTTTAATGTTAATTTTCATATTAAAAACAGTAATGTACAATGTTCGCTAACCAGGCACAATGTAACAATATAAAGTTTCCAGAGATGTGTCATTTTCCTGTCCACACTAAAAGTGTTAAAGGTGGGGTATGTATTTTTTTCAAAAACACTGTTTGAAAGTTAGTCGGGCCGACACCAACAACAAATTTCTAACCAATCAGCATTAGGGGGCGTATGATGGTCGAGGAGTCAGAACGAGCAAGAGGTAGATTTGGAAAAGAAAGAAAGAAAGAAAAAAAACGCAGAAAGAGAGATGATGAGACAATACAAAAGAGCTCAAAAGAATATCACTGGAATGAAGGTTTATGACTGGGCAAGTGCTTTAGGACCTGCGTTAATATTAGAAAAGCTTTCCAGCGCTGAAGAGAGCTAAGCAGGAAGGCCTGAAAACAGATGCAGAGGCTGCTTTGATTCTGCTTCATATGCGAGTAAAACTGGGTTTGAGTGACATTGATTGTCTGGAGCTGCTGTGCTGTTGGCGACTAACAACGAACACCTCTTTGTATTTACCCTTGTGTACTGTACGTTCATTTTTTGTGCTTCCTTGTCATTCGTTCATCAACTGCGCTTTATTTTTCATGAAGCATTATTTTGCTGCGCATCAGCTGGGAGAGTTAGGCCAGCTAGTGAGAGTTTTGCAGGTAAACCACTGTGCACTGATGACCGCTAGAGAATGCGGTCTTTAGCGTCATTGTTAGTGCACTTGCCTCGCTTGCCAGCAGTGAACGGGCTGGGGTTCGAGACTGAGCAAGGTGGTTAGGATTGGAGGGTGAGTTTTGGAGGCGGAGCAATGAAGAGAGGGGTGGGTTTGTTTGGGTTAATTTCAAATATCAACAATGTCCAACAGCATTGTTGAAAATCAACTTGACATTTGATATTCAACAGTATTCTTGACATTTATTCAACAGTGCTTCTGATCTCCTTGCATTGACACTATTCTTTAAGAGCTGCTGTGCAGCCAAAATGATGTACCAGTTATCAATGTAAAGCTGCTTTGACACAATCTGCATTGTAAAAAGCGCTATATAAATAAAGGTGACTTGACTTGACTTACCCCACCTTTAAGGATCAGTCCATCAAAAAAAGAAATTGAAAGTTTGTATTGCAAAGCCACTTTTTTTTTTTTCTTTTTTTTTTAAACTTATTTGGTTTAACCACAGTGGCCGTTTTTTGCTTGCAGCTCTTTAGATTTACATGGAGACAATGCGATTATGAGTTAACCAATAGCTAAATAAATAAAATAAAAATAGCACAAATTATTACTGCATTACTTGTATATCATTAGTTGTAAATAAATTACATTATGACTACTCAACATTCCTGATTGTAATCTTTTATCAGAGACATTGACTCTGATAAGAGATTTACAGCAGTGTGAAGTAGTTCATTAGGCCAGTAACTCTGCGCAGTGATGGCGTTAAACAGCTTTGGGAGAGATGAATGAGGATAAAATATAATCACAGACCTGCTGAACTCCTTCCCCCCCGACATCTCTCAGTTGATGAATTCCAGGCACACTGCCAATCTTATCCACCTCATCCAGGAACACTATGCCTGCAAAAGAACATGAACGACAAATCATAGACCTTAAACTAGAAAGGGTTCATTTTTAAAACTATAGATCATTTAGAAAGAGGAAGCAAAATGTTTAAAGGTCAAGCATGGAGGTTTTTATTAGTCAACGCATATTAGTCAACTTCTGTTCCTCATAATGAAAGAATATAACATTGCTTATATTAGATGTTGTTATATATTTTGGTGGCATTATTTCAGTGTGCAGTAGGATGTTTGCTTCATAGGAATGCAGAACATAAACGTACAATGTTAAAAAATTACTTCATCAGTGTGGCCACCTTCAGCTCCATGAAACCATTCATTACTACAGTAAAATATATTTTATGGTATACCAGCACACATTTTTGAAATACCTTCTCTAATGAACACCAATCAAATCAGTGACACTTTACAGACACAGATCTGTGAAAATGATTAAAAATGCTGTATTATGCATGCTAGGCCAGTAGTTGGCGATGTCACTTTGTTAAGAAACAATACACGCCTATAGACTGAACACGTAATATACATGCGCATGATGTCATAGTTTACACAAATTTGCATTTTTGTAATTTACAAGGATATGAAAATGGTTTTGTTTTCAAAAACTTGCATTTTGAAACATTTTCAAAAGTTTGTGTTTTCGGGCCTCCAAAATGGCGTTGTTGTAACTGAATGGCCAAAACAAATAAACAGTTTTCAATTTTTATTTGAAAATGGTGTAATGTAGACGGCCCCTAAGATGAAGTGTTTGAAATTGTGAAGTCTGAGAGTCTGACCTTGCTGGGCTTTCTCGACCGAGTAGTTGGCGTCCTGCAGAAGTTTGGCAATAACAGATTCAATGTCATCGCCTACATATCCCGCCTGGGTCAGGGTGGTGCAATCGCAGATGGCGAAGGGCACATCCAAGCACTTAGCCAGAGTCTGAGCCAGCAGGGTTTTACCTATAGTGGTTTAATGTGAACAATATCATGTCAAGATTGACAAAATCTCAAGATTAAAAATTTCAAGCTTCAACACACATCAAAATGATCTAATTTAATTCATTTGATAATTTCTTAAATCAGACATGGCACTTTGCTGATAATGTAACACTAGTTTTGAGGTTTTCTCTCATAGAGATTAGAGAATGACACTTAGCAGCCCTCTTACTGCTAGTCTTTAATACTAGTGCTATATAAAAGGATAAAACACATAAATAAATGTCCGGATCATATTTCACCCCCAAAATATAAAATAAAAATAATATTTTGCATGAAGAAAATGAAGCCTATTTTATGGCCATTAATAGCTTTTGCATTTTTTCATGACAAGCGCATTTTTCCTTAATTTCTTATCACCGTGAAACGATGTGAATATTTGTGCTTTTTTTGTAGTTGTTGTTGTTATCATTACTGCAATACAAATCCTGTCCAGCACAATGTTTAAGTTGTTCTTTTCATTACCATGAATTAACTTTAGAACAAAAAATACTACCATGATATATACTTACAATTTTAACATACAAATGTACTCTACAATTTAAAGGCACAATATGAAATTTTTGCCGCTGGAGGTCGCTTATTCAAAACAAAGGCATAGCTTGATTACACCCTGATTTCGCAGAATCATGGGAGTTGTTGCAACATGTGTCTCGAGAGCAGCAAAACTTTTATTATGCCGCAACCGACTGCTTTCACTTCTTTCGGAAATGTGTATGCGGGGTAACGCAGTACTGTTTTATCATACATTTTGTGTGTTGAAAGTTGTTATAATGCTACTCTGCGTGTTCGCTCGGCAGCTGCTATGAGACACTTGTTGCACACTGCAGTAAGCTAGATCGATATCAGGCATGTTAAAAAATAGAACTCAGTGTAAATCACGAAAACGAGATTTAAGCTATAAGACTTGCTGTGTTGAGCTATATAACATGATTAGTTTTCTGTCCATGAACGTATCCAAACAGTTGCTCACCTGCCTAATAAAACACATAATGTATTAAAGTGTCTTTGGTTTTAGCATGGTTTCTACAAAATAAAACCAGATATCAAGGATAACGTGGGTATGATGTCATTGATAGGCGACGCACGGACACGGTCCATGTACTGGTTAAAATTGCTTATTTCTCTGGATTGAAACATTCTTGGAAACACTTGGGATAATTTTAGAACACAAGTCAACAAAATACAGGTGCATATCAATAAATAAGAATGTCTTGGAAAAGTTCATTTATTTCAGTAATTCAACTCAAATTGTGGAACTTGTGGAACGGCCTTCAGGTCATCTGCATTGTGGGGTCTGGTGTCTCTCATCCTCCTCTTGACAATACCCCATAGATTCTCTATGGGGTTCAGGTCAGGTGAGTTTGCTGGCCAGTCAAGCACAGTAACACCATGGTCATTGAACCAGCTTTTGGTACCTTTGGCAGTGTGGGCAGGTGCCAAATCCTGCTGGAAAATGAAATCAACATCTCCATAAAGCTTGTCTGCAGAAGGAAGCATGAAGTGCTCTAAAATTTCCTGGTAGATGGCTGCGTTGACTGTGGACTTCAGAAAACACAGTGGACCAACACCAGCACATGACATGGCAGCCCAAATCATCACTGACTGTAGAAACTTTACACTGGACTTCAAGCAACATGGTTTCTGTGCCTCTCCACTCTTCCTCCAGACACTGGGACCTTGATTTCAAAATGTACTTTCATCTGAAAAGAGGACTTTGGACCACTGAGCAACAGTCCAGTTCTTTTTCTCCTTAGCCCAGTTCTTTTTCTCCTTAGCCCAGGTAAGACGCTTCTGACGTTGTCTTTGGTTCAGAAGTGGCTTGGTACATGGAATGTGACAGTTGTAGCCCATTTCCTGAAGACGTCTGTGTGCGGTGGCTCTTGATGCACTGACTCCAGCTTCAGTCCACTCCTTTTGAAGCTCTCCTAAGTTCTTAAATCGGCTTCGCCTGACAATCTTCTCGAGCCTGCAGTCATTCCTTTCACTTGTATACCTTTTCCTACCACACTTTTTCCTTCCAGTCAACTTTCCATGAATATGCTTTGGCACAGCACTCTGCGAACAGCCAGCTATTTCAGCAATGACCCTCTGTGGCTTACCCTCATTGTAGAGGGTCTTGATGATCGTCTTCTGGACAACTGTCAAATCAGCAGACTTCCCCATGACTACTTTTGGGATTACTGACCTAAACCCAGTATTTATACCCTGAGAATGGTAATTTCATAGAACTTGAAATTAAATATTCTAATAATTTGAGATACAGATTTTTTGATTTTGATGAGCAGCAAGCTGTAATCATCAAAATGAAAACAAAAAAGTCTGGAAATATTTTACTTTATGTCTAATACATTTAGAATATATTTAAGTTTTACTTTTTGAATTAAATTACAGAAAAAAATTACATTTTTATGATATTCTAATTTATTGAGATGCACCTGTATATAACACTGTTCTAGTGGTTTTTGGATATTCTAATGCAAAATCTTACAGTACTGAAGAATATGAAGGGAAGTTAACTCAACGGTCATAAAAATACTGTCAGAATGAGAAAAAAAAATGGTATTTAAAAAATGCTTCATTTTTATTAGGAAAACTGTTCATTAATGCTTCAAAACATTTTTATTTATGGAGTGAAATTCTTGATCAATATCTGATAAATATTTATCAATAGCCATTCAAGTTTAGGCAGCTAGTAATTTAAATTGTAAATGGCAGATCCTCATCACTTTGGGATGTCTACGAGAGGCTATGGCCACAAGATGGTGCTATAGTGTGTTATGTGGAAAACCTGTACTAACCTGATCCAGTAGGTCCCAGCAACACAATGTTGCTTTTATCCAGTTTAATATCAGTGTGAGCGGAGTCAAGCACGTCCCCGCCCCTTTTTTCTTGAGGAGCTTGCTGATTGGTCTGCTGCTGAACAGACGCACCCAGAGCGTTGCCATGGGGACTGATGCCAGCAATCTGAAGCAGCTCTGAAAGAACAGCACCACCACTTCACTTCATCTCAATCCAGTAAAGCATGTGTTATTTATTTAAACACAAAAAAGCAACATGACTCCACAGGAATTTTGCTGTCAAACTTCTTTTGCCCGGAACCCCTGTGGGCTAAATCTCTCTAAAAATATGAAATAACCCAGCACAGATGTGGCTGAGGTTTTGTTTCCTCAAAGTTTTACTTTTGGTCAAGTATGGAATGTGCTGTTATTTTAGAGGGGGGGGGAATGTTTAAAACTTTTTGACATTTAACAAAATATCTAATTGTATTTTATGGAATGGAAGAATTACAATTATTAATTTTGGGCAAACAATTCCTTTAATAAAGATTCTAATTTAGAATCTAATTTTCATAAATTCAGAGTCACTTTTATACATGAGCTTACACATATCTTCATTTCATAAGTTAGGCTGCCTGTCTATTACACAAACTATAATTATGTCATCAGATTGGCCTAGTTTCCAGACCGTGTCCAGTATCAGCCAGACCGGCAGGCCTACTACTGGCCCACATCCAAACTATAAATAAGAAGCAAATGGATAGAAGCCCCAGTGTGAAATCAGAATGGGCAGAGACTATGTGCTGGCCAAGCACAGACAGTAACTAGGTCATTGTGACACTTTATCCAACTTTATGGAGGTCAGCAATGAGCCCAAATGATCCTGAAGTGGCCGGCACCAAGCACAGATGGTTGATATGTGTACACATAAATGTGGAGTCATGCTGTTTATACAACAAAGCAAAACAAACTTTAAAAGAGGGTCACTACTTTACTTTACTTTATGTAAAAGTGAAGTATAAAAAACAATCACTTACTTGTAAACCGGTATTCATCTTCACGTCTTCTGATCTCTAATTCTATAGAGAGAAGGACAGTCAACTTTAGGTGCCTAGAACACTATAGATAAACTACTGGACAATGATAAACAATACAGACCCCAAAACCACTAAACAGATCAGTGAGCTGGAGACTAGAGAATGTACTGTATGGGGTTAAATATATCTCCATATTTTTCAGCCTTTATCTGTTACATTACCATTTAAAAGTTTTGGGTCAGTAGGATTTTAGGATTAGAGTAGGATTCAGAAGAAATTTATACTTTTATTTAGCAAGGATGCATAAAATTGATGGAAACTGACTGTAAACACTTTTGCATTGTTACAAAAAAATTCTGTTTCAAATAAATGCTGCTCGAGTTTTCAATTCATTAAAGAATCCTGAAATGTATTATGGTTTCCACACAAATATTAAGCAGCAGAACTGTTTTCAACATTGATAATGATGAAAAATGTTTCTTGAGCATCAAATCAGCATATTAGAATGATTTCTGAGTAATGATCAGTGTTGGGGAAGCTACTCTGAAACTTTAGCTTGACAAGCTACAAGCTACTCGTAATTTTAAGTTACGTTACATTCAAGCTAGTAGTTCAAGTAGTTAGCTACACTACAAGTTACTATCCAAAAGTAGCTAGCTACATTGAAACTACTTTTTTTACAATGACATTTTTTTTAACAAATATTAGAATTATTGTTAATGAAGAACGTTAATGCATGCAACTTAAATGAAATACACAGGAGTAGTCAAAAATGCAGGTTAAACTCACCGCACATGCAGTGATGGAGCGTGCAGCATTTACTTTGAACCGAACTGCTCTGAGATGCCAATAATGAGCTGCTCGCGTGAACACAGTGCACTTTGCTTGGAATCCCACCGCAACCAGCCTTTGCATTGTGGTAAGTGCATCACTGTATCACAATTTTATTTTCTGTCCGATAAGTGATCTTTAAAGCTCATTACAAAACTGTGGTGGGACAGACTAAACCATGGCGGTTCATCTTTGTAATTAAATCAGAAATAGACATTTGATAAATAAAGTGCAATAAAGCAGCATAATTAATCAATTTAAAAAGGCTATTATTCACCTACTGTATGTGCTTTAAGTCTTCGACGTAGACAATAGACAGCGTTTTAATCTTTGGTTTGCATAACTTACAGTCGACTCAAGTGAAATATCCACTCATGTACGTCCTTTACATAATCATCAGACAATCTCTTGTCAGTGGACGGACTGTAAAGCCGCACGTTGTGTGATATAACAACAGGTGGCGGTAATGAACAAATTTAGTTTGTGATCTAGTAAGAAGACACTGCGCTGGTTCACTGAATTACAGGCTCGTGACTCGTCAGAACGTAAAATGGAATGTAGCTTTTGGTCGTGCTACTTGCTGGAAAAAGTAGTTAGCCACTGGAAAAGCTACACTGTTTTTAAAGTAACTGAGCTTCTGTCAAGCTACTGAAAAATGTAGTTAAGCTAGTAGTGTCGCTAACTCCCCAACACTGTCAATATGAAATGAATAATCGATAGATTAATCGATTGAAAAAATAATTAGTTACAGCCATAATTTAGTTTTCCACATTGTTTTTTAAAGTTACTTAAGCTTATATCTTCAGAAACATCATTGTGTAACGTACAGTGGGTACGGAAAGTATTCAGACCCCCTTAAATGTTTCACTCTTTGTTATATTGCAGCCATTTGCTAAAATCATTTAATTTTTTTTCCTCATTAATGTACACACAGCACCCCATATTGACAGAAAAACACAGAATTTTTGACATTTTTGAGGATTTATTAAAAAAGAAAAACTGAAATATCACATGGTCCTAAGTATTCAGACCCTTTGCTGTGACACTCATATATTTAACTCAGGTGCTGTCCATTTCTTCTGATCATCCTTGAGATGGTTCTACACCTTCATTTGAGTCCAGCTGTGTTTGATTATACTGATTGGACTTGATTAGGAAAGCCACACACCTGTCTATATAATCTGCAAAAATGTCAACAATTCTGTGTTTTTCTGTCAATATGGGGTGCTGTGTGTACATTAATGAGGGAAAAAAATGAACTTAAATGATTTTAGCAAATGGCTGCAATATAACAAAGAGTGAAAAATTTAAGGGGGTCTGAATACTTTCCGTACCCACTGTATATACACAAATATATTTGTTATGATTATGATGGAGATCTAAAATTTAGCAAGAGTCAAATATCGCAATTTTACTCAGATTTGTTTGCAACATCACTCAAAAATGTTAATGGAAGTCTATGTGATGTTTTTGTTTTAGTATTATATGTAGGTAAGTATTACTATGTATTAACATGTATCATTATATTGGTGTATATAAATGACAATAACACAATTGTGTTTTTTCTTGTGTTCAATCATCGAAAAACAGGGTAGAAAACATTTTAATGAGATTTGTACTGGTTTGTTAGAATGACTGTTTGGTTTGATATAAAATGATGATTGTCAAACATTTGTTTTTTTTTCCAATGCAAATCAATATACTCAAGTTTTATGAAGGTAATTTTTAATTTTATTTTAAGACAAAGTAAAGAAAATTTAAGGAATAAATAGATGATGCGTCTTGTATCAAATCACTATGGGGCACAATTTGTCTCGTATTTTTCATAAACATTGTTTAATAAGGTCTCTTCAGTGGGAAGAATAACATAGTATCTAATAAAAGAAAATAAATTTCACAAGTAGAAAATAAATTCATCCATTAGCCAAGCAACATCCAGTGAGATAAATGGAAAAATTCTAAGCTTTCTGCAGGTATTATCACCTTCATTGAACTGTTCCTAATGCATATATGGATTGCCTTAATTTTTTTCATCATTTACAACATATAATTGTTTTTGTTTTTTTTTACCTGGTAACTGTGCAAATTCCATGCTCTTACGTAACGCTAACTGTAGTGATTTATGTGAAGGTCAAAGCATGACATGATTATGTTAAGAGGTGCATTGAAGTCCTGACCTCAGAGTCATGATAGATATTTGTATTGGAGAACAGAACAAAAATACTTAGAAAGATATTCATTTGTTGCAGTGCATGCAACATTTAATGCAATGACTTTATGAATTTAAGACTTTCGGCTTTGGTTTAAGACCCATTTAGGCCTTAATGTGAGTAAGGGTGAATTAAGACTTTTTAAGACCTTTTTAAGACCCGCACTGATTTACTGTTGTCAAAAGACTAAATTAGTGGTTAATTTACAATAAGTTTATTGACAGCATTTATATATTGATTTTATGAATAAATGCTAGAACATGATAAAATACAAACCTCTGGGAGAGAGGGAACTCTGTTTCTCTGCTTCCGCTTGTTGTTGTCGGCCCACTGCTGGGAGGTTGTTGTAGATCCGTTTGTAATGATTATAGACAGCAACTGACAACACTTTCTTCGCATACGACTGGCCAACAACAAATTTGTCGAGGTAGGTATAAATCTAAAGACATTGAGACAACAGAAGCCCATGTAAAGAGTTGTTTACTGCATTTCCAAGATTCAAATTCTAAGAAACTGTTGTCACAGGACTGGCTTTGAGAAGTTTACTTTCAAAAAGTTGATCTAATTTACTTAAAGATTAAGTTAACGTAATAATAACAACATTGTGTATGATGTGAATTGTACCTTTTTAGGAGGCGGAGGGGGTTTCTGAGCTAATGCAAATTTAACATGCTCAGAGCTCTCTGCTTCCTTATTCAAACCTTTCTTGGAGTCAGTCTCAGACAGAACCACAAAGAAATGATGGCACTTTTCACATTTCACAAACCTTGTGGAGGCTGTATGGAGTAAATACAAGACAGTCGTTCAGTTAACGTAAAAACACAAGTTAATAGCATAGACAATTTAGGGTTGTGACAGTGAGGAAACGATGGGTTATTGTTCTTAATGATAAACACAACAACTAGAAAAACACAACTAATCCTTTGCAGGTTCCCTATTAACACTGGGTTTAAATCCAAAATCCAAACAAAAACAAAACGTCCAGGTCTATCTACTCATTAAAAGATACATTTTATGAATTAATTGCATTTTTAATTACTTAAATACATCTATTATATGATGAACATGGGTTTAAATTCTCTGTTTTTATATTATATTGGGGGAATAACATCGAAAATGTGAGGGTGGTACAAGTGTACTGAAATCACAATGATGACCGTTAAGAGATAATGTGTGAACAGTACCTATGGACCCTTTCCACAGACTGTGATGTGATGTTTTAACTTCAGAATCTTAGACTTCAGAATTAACTTCAGAATTAACAGAATTAACTTCAAATTTTAGTTTTTTTTATATATATAAATATATTTTAAATTTTTAACATTTATAACACTCTACTTTGTATTATATTACCTTTGCATCAAATTAAAAAAAACAACAACTAGTTAACGCTGCTGTGAGGATGTTTCTAATACAGGGAGTGACGGTAAAATTGACTTCTTTCTCTCTTCTGACTGTCGTTATCAATCCCTCTCTATTTTTTCTTCTTTTTGAAAGTTGTGAAAACACTATTGTGGGGTTTGTCTTTTGCTATTTTAGCAAATGGGAATATAAAAATATATGTAATGTTTATTTAACCAGGAAGATGTGTGTTTTTTATATATATATATATATAACAAAAAACTGAGGATCAAAAAAAACTGAGGGTCTAGATCTAGGTGGAATCTAGGTCAATGAAAAGAGCAATACTTACACACAAAAGTCTCCACATGTGTACAAGGATCTCCACATTTCGGACACCTCAGCTGACTGCCACCTTTCCCAGAACCCCCACCACCTGACGCCCGCTTTCCACCGGCCTCAGTTACGCCCTTCTGCAAACAGCAAAATGGCACCATCAGTAGTTATAAATATTTTACACTTCCAACAAACATTCACATAAAATAATGTAACAAAAATGATGAAATGTACCTTTCCTCCATCACCATCTCTGGGTGAACTTTCTTTAGAGGCGAAACACACTGCTGTTTGTGAAAACGATCTGTTGTGCAGAAACCGAGGTAGATGAACTTCATCACACACAGGTCTAGTGAGGCTGAAGAGCTGAACATGTGAACGAGAGAAACCTACAACAAAAACATACACAATTAAACAATTAAATCAGTTAGATTATACTTGAATTTGCCACTAAAAAATAGAACCACTTGTAAAAAAGAAGTGTGCTTAATTGCACTGAATGTGTATTTGCAGTGTACTTATAATTTTAAAAGTATATTAACTTGCAGATAATATAATAATAATGAAATAAAAGGCCACTTAAGTGTACTAAAGAGAGCACACTTTCATTTAAACTATAATGCATTTTCATTTAATTGTAAATAACATGCAAATAAGTGTCCAAAAACATTACATTTAGTTCACACATTTTTTTAAAGTATGTTATTTCCAAAATAAGTACTCTTTTTAAAAAAAATTTTTTTTAAAGTATGCTAAAGTGTATCTCTAAGGGTTATCAAGGAGTACAACCGTTTTAAACAACATTGTAATATCATGTAGTTGTTTGTTATTGATGCTACAATCATCACCTCAAACATGGACAAAGGTCATAAAACCATAATCACGAAAACAACAACAACAACAAAAAAAAAATTCTATAAAATTGGACACTATTAGGAAACACCACTAATACTGTGATGTAAACTCCTCCCACTTTACATATCCATAAACCTACCAGTCTCCACCCCCTGATCACAAAACCTACCCATCTCCACCCCCTAGATCTGGATCCAACTCCTCCCACTTTACATATCTCTACACCTACCAATCTCCACCCCCTGGATGGATCCTGGATCTCGTGTTCTGCAGTGAGGAGCTACTGTGTTTTAGCACATTTCTAACATGAATTAGCATGTTTTCCTTGTAAATGCTTCTCCCTCTGAAAGCCAAAGGGCGCCCTTGCGCAGAAACTCCAAATATGCCCTGCCGTAGAAGTAGATAAAACACGTCATTCCAGGAAATCCCTATGGGCATTATACTATCGCTGTAGCTGAATAAACAAAAGACTGAAACGCTCTGATTGATTAAACATGACTAATAAACACACGACTGCTTTATTCTGTGTAAGAAGCCACATCATCTCACAGAAGGATGCTCAACTGTCATTATGAAGTGAGTTTAGAGTAAAAACATGTTATTAAATATTGTCTTTTGTTGGACAAGATGTTAATAAATGCTTCTCATGTGTTTGACGCGTGTTGCTTTTTCAAATGTACATTATAAGCGACTCAAACTCGCAGTGCTTTCAGATGGATTAGGATTTGGAGCCATAGCTCACTGACAAGATGCGCATAAAAAAAATAAAACGCAGCCTTTGCAATTTCGTAATCGCACTAAAAATCAATTTCAATGTTATTTTTCGTATCGTGCAATAAATCGTGCAGCCCTATTGCTACCATGTTTTAACACATTGCTAGCATGAATTAACATGCTTTAACATGTTTTAACACACAGTTAACGTAATTTAACATGTTGCTAACATGTTTTAGCATGTTGCTAGCATGTTTTAACATGTTGCTAGCATGTTTTAGCACATTGATAGCATGATTAGCATGTTGCTAGCATGTTTTAACACATTGATAACATGAATTAGCATGTTGCTAACATGTTTTAGCATTTAAAGCTTTGCTAGTGATAGCTTAAATACTCTATGGCCCGGTTTCACAGACAGGGCTTAGCCTAAACCAGGATTAGGCCTTGGCTTAGTTTAATTAGAATATTTAGGGCCAGATTTACTAAAGAGGGCAAATTACCGTTAGAGCGCAATTCCCAAAAAAACGCAGATGGGAGTGGAATGCTCTGCACGTGATCTACTGACGACACGCACATTAAAGAACACAGACACAGCCAGATAATTTCCATAATGGCCAACACAATCTACCAGTTAGCATCTGGTGTAAGACATGCTTTTTTGAGGCAGTAAATAATGGCACAAACACCAGTAAATTGACGAGTGCGAACCTTAGTAAATCACCTAAATACTAAATATTCATTTAAATACTCTCTAAAATTTTGTGGCTGAAAGGGAAACTCCTACAAATGCATATGTAATAAGGTCAGCCGCAAAAATAACCCTGTCCATGCCTTTTCAGCGCTTTTTTTCCAGTGTGTCTTTAGTAAATCCTGGCTGACAGTAGTTTTTTAAAGCCAAAGGAGGGTTTGCGCTGGCACAAGTGCTAGTAAATCTGGCCCTTAAGTAGCTTTTATTAACAAACGCTAGAAAAAAACATTGCTGGTGTGCATCTTGGCAATGACATATTTTAAGATATGTCAGTGCAAGTTGCTTTCAGTTAAAACAGCTCAAACATGCATTTTAGTCTGACGCTAGCTTAAGCCTTGTCTGTGAAACCGGGGGTACATGTCTTATTGTATAAAAGTTTTGACCCCCTCAATCAAAGTCTATGGGACTTTTCGTAGTTTTGATCATCCCGTTTAATGAAAATTTTAAGTCAGAGCAGTTAGAAAAGATGTAGCACACTAAGTCAGAACAGTCTGAAGGTTTGAGTTTAAAGAGTTTAAAATTTAGACTTAGAAGAAGAAGAAGCTTGAATAGTAGACCGACATAATAACAGACTGTCTGTTAATTTTTATTGTGCTGGCTTTAGAGCTGTCTATCTAGATGGCTTTGTCATATGCAATTTTCGAGCAGGCCAGTTATGTTTGACCATACTTGAATGCTCAAGCATGTCAAGTACATACTGATAAAAATGTTCAAATTTAATATTCAAGCATGTCAGTGATATTGAAATGTTTGTACTGAATATTTGAGTGCGACTAGTGAGCAAAATGTTTGAATGTGATAATGGCCAAAATACTGTGATTCGATACTCGACATGACTGGCAAAATGCTTTTAACTGAACACTAAAACATTATTATAATACCCAAAAAACACTTTATATTGAGATTTTGAATTATTTTTTTTTTTCAACAATAAATGTGGAACCAAATAATAACATTCTAGGCACACATCATGAATCATATATTAAACTGTCTATTTTATGTAGCAAAAATGCTGGCTAGGTAGGCAGCTCACTAGGCTTTGATATTACATAGAATGTTTCTAGAACATTAGTATTTTTTTTTATTTTTTTTTAGGTATTATTTTTAAAACCATAAAATAACATTTCCAAAACTTTGCACAAACGTTTTTTAAACACCCTAAAAAAATCCTGGTTGTCAATAACAAACTTCTAAATTCTAAGAACTAAAAATTGGCTTCAGAGCCAATGTTGAATGTACTTTAACAGTTCACTTAGTTATTTGTACTTTTTTGAGTTTTGATGGTTCACTCACCTTTATGAACTGACTTTATAATCACTCTCGCTGCAGGTCTACATGAACAGGACATATTTAAAAGCAGATCTGATGAGAAAAATAATAAGAATCCACATTAAATACACACATAGACTACAGTATTACTATATATTGCCACAAATACAAATAAAGTAGTGGCAAAGTGCTGTCGGATATAATTAGTAATCATTGCAAGGCCTAAAACTACACTAAGTGTCATATATTTTCTTCTTAAAAACGACAGGTATAACAGTCCATTTGTATTACTCAACTACACACGCGCTGCTGTGAATGATGGCAGACATACTTACTAGAACTCTGTGTTCGAGTTTCCTCTAAAATCGATTTCTCTTTCAGTAAGCGAATCTAACACTAGGAGCTGAGCAGTATAAAAGGTTTCAGAGGTTTCATGCCAGTGTCAGTGTCTGCTGGTCTCATAAATGATGAAGTTGATTAAGTTTAGCGTCGATAAGTGTGATATAACCTCTGCTGTCATGAAGTGTGTCAGTGTGACGTACATGGCCAGATAAAGGTCTGTTTGTGTCACATGATCACGAAGGGGCGGGGCGGGGTCATTGAGAACTGTTTCCTAAGAGGCATAAAGTTGTACTTCCTCCAGGGGGCGCTTGAAGGCTGATAAACATTGCCTGCGTCTCAATGTGCATACTATCCATCCTAAATAGTATGTGACATTAGTAATATTCAATACTATTTAAAGCGGATAGGGTGGATAGTATGCACATTTTGGGATGCAGGGTTGGACATAATAAATACATTTTTTATGTCTATGCTGATAAATACCAATCCTCCTCTGAGACGCATTAAAATATGGACATGTTTTGTTATTGTGAACATTTTAACGCTTAATGGTGAAATCTTTTAAATAGCTTTAAATTATTTTATTTTTTTTACACATAAATGTAAATCCACTCAAAATATATGTAGTTTTTTTTAATGTAATCACAAACAGTCCAGATTGGTTCATTGCAATCAGCGCTGAGAAAAGTAATATGTGCAACGTGAGAGCACCGTTTAGTTCTTACTTGCATAACCACACTGACAAATGAATTCAACTAAAATACAGAGAAGAGTTTAAAAAAGTTGAATTATTATTGTTATGATTTATTTATTATTTATAACCAACTTCTGGACAGCTGGTCTTAGCACGTGATCTTCTTCTGGAACCAGATCACATTCACAAAGCCACATATAAACAGCTGTTTTAATGAAATTAATCAAAGTTTTTCTTGATTTCTAAACACGATCTCTAATTGATATTCATATTATTTGTTACGGTGCTCTTTTACATTTTTAATGTTAATATTCAATAGTAATAATAATAGAATTTAATGTTATTTTTGTATTAAATATTTAAAATCTTTTTTTTCTTGATTTCTTAACACCCTATTTAATTGATATACAGTTACTGTAATTTAAATGTTTAATTATTTATATTAATATTTAATAGCATTAATAAGATAAGTATTTAATAAAAGATTATATTTATGTTAATATTTATTACAATAAATTGTTATATTTATATTATTATATTTCTCTGTATTTAACAAAATCATAACAAGTACTTCCTGCAATGATTGGAAATGAACAATGAAAAAGAACAAGTGTCATCATACAAAATGACACAACTTTATTAAAAACATACTTGGCATGCTACATACAAACAGAAATGATCAATAACAATGCATTCCAACAACTCTTGGGGGGGGACAAACAAAAAAAAAAAAAACAGTAAAAGGTCATATTTGTAACAAAAAAAATATCTTCATTCTTCGTCAATGGCTTATTGTCCAGTTACATTTTGTTGTGCTTAACTTTATGAAGTTATTAAACTAAAAGCTTTAATCACTGTCTTATTTCTGTCATTAAAACTAACGTAATTATAATTCATAAAAAGTCAAAGAAAGTGTGTAGTGTAAGCATAATAGCTTAAAGTGGATTGCTCAGGATTTTGCAATGAATTGTCCTTCTCAATTTACATCATAATTTAATTTGAAAACAATTAAACATGCATGAGTTAAAATGATCAGAGATTTAATAATTTACTTCATTGGCAATTCTGGAATTTAAATTATTTTAATTTATATTTTATTTTTAACATTAATGTGAGATTTCCTTCAAAAGGTTTAGGCAATTAACCCTCTGGTGCATCTTGTGTGGCAGTCAAAAATAGTCAAGAATGAAAAAAGTTTCAATGAAATGAATGTACTATATTGTAGTTTGATAATGTTTCTTATTTAATATTATTTTATTAATTGTTTTTTTATTTTATTAATATTTTTAATACTTTTAGAGGATTTTATGGTACTAAATTATATTTATGCTGTAGTTATATTCCATTTATTACCATTTTTGAGCATAGACCTGGAAATTGCAGTTCCAACTTAAACTGTCATATATGCTTTGGAGGACAGATTTCACTATTTTTGTTCAAAATGAACAAAAATACTATTTTCAAGTTTTATATGAAATATATATTTCCAAAACATGTTTTATTCTAAAACTGTGAGAAAATCAAATCCATAAATCTTAACAAGTTGTGTTCCAAATCTGAGGTTGTTATCTCAAAAAATTAGCTTTCAGTAAGATTTTATTTGGGCGCAATATCAAATGTTTCCTCTAGATGAAATTCGTTTCCCATCCATTTCCAATGTGCTTATTTTTGACCACATGGAGTACAATTGTGACTATTTTTTAATGGCCATTTAACCTTTTCAAATCATGCCCATGATTTTTGTGTGTCTCTCTCTCTGTGTGTTCACATAGCAAGTTTCAAAACCTAAACCAAGTTTCGTACCATAAAAATTCTAAAAAAAAAAATAAATAAAAAATTGAAACGTAAAATTGTTCAGTCAAACCAGAGGGTCAAGTCTTTTTTATAACAGTGGTGCTAGACAATGCAAAAAACACACAATGCATTTGGTAAGGGGTACCAGAGATGTTTTTGATAAAGTATGGCTGTCTCCTCTATTCTTCTGACTTCATGAATAAATAAATACTATAAAATAATAAAGCTGAAATAATAAAGCTAACTGAAGTGTTTGCTACTTAATTTAGGGTGTATATCAGTTTCCATAATCCAAATAAATCCATGCACAGCTACATATGTGATGTAACAAAAATAAATGTTTCCCTTGACTGCAAAAAAATAACCTTTTATGATAAATGCATTTTCCACACGGGTCCCTTTTCATAACAGCAAAGTAGCAAATCACATTTACCGTTGCTTGGCAGAATTTCGCAGGTGAAATCCAGTCATTTCAATTTAACATTTCCCCACCCAGATTTTCGCATTTGAAGTTTTTATGAGAATTCGCAATGTTGACCAACAGAAATCCACTTAGTTTGAAAGTGACTTCTGTGTGAGAGGTGATAATGGGCCTTTTTCACTGAAATTTAGCTTAAAGGGTTCACCCAAAAATGAAAATTCTGTCCATAATTACTCACCCTCATGTCATTCCACACCTGTAAGACCTTCGCTCATCTTCGAAACACAAATTAAGATATTTTTGATAAAATCCGATGGCTCAGTGAGGCCTGCATCGCCAGCAATAACACTCACTTTTTCAATGTCCAGAAAGCTACTAAAAACATATTTGAAACATATGTGAGTACAGTGGTTCAACTTTAATATTATAAAGTGATGAGAATACTTTTTGTGCACGAAAAATAACAAAATAGCGACTTTATTTCACAATATCTAGTGATGGGCAATTGCAAAACACTGCTTCATGAAGCTTTGAAGCTTAACAAATCTTTTGTTTCGAATCAGTGGTTCGGAGCGCAAAAAGAAGTCTCGTCGGTTTATAATATTAAGGTTGAACCACTATAGTCACGTGAACTGTTTTAAATATGTTTTTAGTAGCTTTCTGGACATTGAAAAAGGGAGTGTTATTGCTGGCAATGCAGGCCTCACTGAGCAATCGGATTTTATCAAAAATATCTTCATTTGTGTTCTTAAGATGAACGAGGGTCTTATAGGTGTAGAACGACATGAGGGTGAGTAATAAATGACAATTTTCATTTTTGGGTGAACCTACCTTTTAAGTGATAGCACTTTAAATAGTCATAAACAGTAATGTTACATGTATCTCAGCTGAGCATGAGAAGAAATTATGACAATGAGCAGAGGGTGTTCAGTTATGGAGTGTCTCTCTCATTTTGCTCGTGATTTTGTCTCGCAGCTCACAGTGTCTGATCAGATCTCTGACCTCAAGAGGAAGTGAACTACTCCACACCGTCAGCACTGAATCCTCAGCTAAGACCATAAAACACAGGAAACATCAACAGGTTATAAACATTCATCACGTAATCATCTGAAATAATATGGAAGCAAAATGTCCTTGATCTTATAATGTAAAAAGATCTTGATGTAAAGAATTCTAAGATTCTAAGGGTCAGAGTGTTTTTGCCACACAATTTAAAATTATGGACTTCAAAGAGAAAAATCTATTAATTAAACAAATTTTATTCCTCAGAGAATTAAAATAATGAAAATTAAACAATAATTTAAAAAATAAGTCCTTATTTTAATTATAGAATTTTGAAGGAGTTATTAAAATTCTTACCTAATTGCATTTTGATTTGGTCTTGTGGCATGCGTTGCCGTCTACCCAATACCAGAATAACATTCTTTCGGTTTAGGGTCTCTGCACAAGAACATAAACAAGTATGTATGACAATAATTCTGTAAAAACAATTGTAGCTCAATTTAAAACAAACAAAACCCACAAAACACTTTAAACTATTTATTAAACTGTATTCCTTGTGAAAAAGAAGTACACTTTAGCATACTTTTTTTTAAAAGAAGAGTAATTATTACAGAAATGAAATCCTTTACAATAATGTACTTAAGTGTTAAATGAATGTAAATTTATTTGACACTAAATTGCTTGTTAATTGCAATTAAATTAAAATGTATTAGAGATTTTATTTATATTAAGTGTGATTAGCTGAACTTTAGTGTGATTTGTTGACATCTGCAGGACTTTTTTTATATGTAATGATTTCATAATTACTTCTAATGTCTTTGAAAGTGGACTCTCCTTTAAGGATACTTAAGTGGCCTTTTATTTCATTAATATTATTATGTCTGCAAGTACAGCTTAAAAAAAAAAAAAAGTAATATTTGGGGGGGAAAATTAATACAAATTATTTGAAGTACATCACAAGTACACTTCTTTTTCACAAGGGATGCCAAATTATTTACCAACTAGTGAGGTGGTATGACACTTTCTATGTAACTGGAGAGAGAGTGTACCAAGCACTGCAGAGCCCATGCAGCGTATTGAGTCACAGTGAGGGCTGAAGGTCTGCAGTAGCTGACAGCTGGAGACGTCCACCAACAAGATGTGTCCTGTTTTGGTCCCAATCCACAGAGTACCACTGTGCTGGACCAACAGAGCTTTTACAATCGCCAAAGATGGCACCATTTGTCTATGCTGGTCCTCATCCTGGGCTTTGGACTTTTTGTTGGAACTTAACCTGTTGTGGACATATACAAATTGTAAGGTTTAGGAAGTTAATTTCAACCTACTATTAACATCTGTCTCAGGTGATCTGTTCACAAGTGGCCAACCAAGGCATGTTGCTGTTAATGCTTGCTATTGATATGTCTCAAATGCGTCCCCTTGGATTTTGATGAAAGAGGCTCTAATTTAATAAAACATTCAAAGTACAAAGAGTTGGGAAACTGTTCCTTCAAAATATACATTTACATTTTCATCTCACAACTAGTCTAAGTTGCACCAGGATCCCAAGATGCACCAGATTACATTAGATTACACAATAGATTACACTACAAATGAAAATTAGTCACATGTGTTTCTGACAACTTCTGGATGTAGTGTGAGTGATCCAGCCACAATACATTTTGGACCCTACTTGGACCCTGTTTGTATTGTAGTTCTAATTACTTGTGATCAGATTCACTGAAATGGATATTAAAGAGTTAGTTCACCCAAGAATGAAAATAATGTCATTTATTACTCACCCTCATGTCGTTCCACAACCGTAAGGCCTTCATTCATCTTCGGAACACAAATTAAGATATTTTTGATAAAAATCCAATGGCTCAGTGAGGCCTCTATTGAGAGCAAAGCCATTGAAACTCTCAAGGTCCATAAAGGACAGAACAGTTCATTTGAGCCAATAAGGTTCTATCTTAATTACTTACTTAATTATTATAAAGCGACAAGAATACTTTTTGTGCGCCAAAAAAAAAAAACTTTTCAACAATATCTAGTGATGGGCTGATTTAAAAAAACTGCTTCATTAAGCTTTTGAGTTTTATTAATCTTTTGTTTCAAATTAGTGATTCGGATCTCCTATCAAACGGCTAAACTGCTGAAATCAAAAGACTTTGGCACTCCGATCCACTGATTCGATTTGTAAAGCTCTGAAGCATTGTTTTGAAATCAGCCCATCACTAGATCTTGTTGAAAAGTTATTATTTTGTTTTTGTTTTTTTGGCGCACAAAAAGTATTCTTGTCGCTTTATAATATTAAGATAGAACCACTGAACTCATATGAACTGTTTCAAATATGTTTTTAGTACCTTTATGGACCTTGAGAGTTTCAAAGCCTTTGCTCTCAATAGAGGCCTCACTGAGCCATCGGATTTCATCAACAATATCTTAATTTGTGTTCCAAAGATGAACGAAGGTCCTACAGGTGTAGAACGACATGAAGGTGAGTAATAAATGACATTATTTTAATTTTTGGGTAAACTAACCCTTTAATAGCAGGTGTAAAAGGAGTCAAAAGTGTGCAAATGGCTTATATGATTGCGTGTGCCACTTCACCCAAGTAATTGCGTGCAGTCGATGAGGTTCACCATTCTCTCAGTCTTCTTATCCCAGACCTCCACAGCGTGGCTTCTTGTTTTACTCACATACACGTGTTTGTCCACCACTAACCGTGATATACAAGCATCACTGCTGACTCGACCCTGCTTCCTAAAAAAACAGATCAACATCTTTTAAGAATTGAACAACATCACCAAGAAATTCCATGGAAGGGGCTGTTTAACCAACCAGAAACCAGTTGTGTTTTATGTCACGTTTAGGCAAATCCAATTTATCTGTCCTAATCTTACTAAACTTGTCTGCTGCCTTTGACATTTAGCTACTGTCTATGATCTGTCTATAATCTAGATATCACAGGAACTACATTTTGCTTGCATGAGTCTTACCAAAAGGGCCAATTCCCATCAGCTAACCAACTGGGAGTGCCTCAGGGTTCTGTGTTAGGCCCCTTACTATTCTCAATGTACACAATCGCACTGTGCCTAATCATGACATTTCCTCTTTGGGCATGAGATAAGCAGCTCTAACTGTCATTCCTGCCAGTGCTAATTTTGTAGATTCATCAAGCTGTGTTACTCCACAATATTAGCACATACCTCTACCTGGCTCCCATACCATGTCTTCATTGGACGCTACTGCCGCAATTAAATTGAATAATAGCTTGAAGCTATTATAATCAGTGATGCTATCTACACTGGATGCAGTGTGACGCATACCCCGTTCTATTTCTGATATACTGCATGAGCTTGCGCTACTTCTGACAACAGGACAACTGGATTTGGAACGTTCGCTTTAACTGTGTCCTCAAGCTGTCGCATCCAGTGTAGACATGGTGTCAGACTGGATGCAGAACGCTAAACACTTACTTTGGTTACTTTGGTGCTAAGTACACTGTGTGGCTGAACAAAAGTATGTAGACACCATCTTCTAATTAACAGGTTGGTATTACTATTTCAGTCAACACACATTACAAGGTACTTCATGGTCAGGCATACAACAATGAAATCTCAATGTTTTTTAATACAATTGTGCATACCTTTTCTGTTACATGTTCCACCATCTAATGGAAAGCTTTCACACAAAAGTGGAAGCTGTTTTACAGTATCAAATAGGAGTATCAACATCCTGATGACATCCTTCTTTTCTTTTTTTTTTTGTTGAAAAGAAAAAAAAAAGCACATCTGAGTTTGGAATTTGGGTGTCCACATACCTTTAGCCATGTAGTGTACTGTATACAGTATATATACCTTGAGCAGAAAAGGTAAGTTTAAGCTGGGGTTTTTTTCACAAGAAGAAAAACTGAACCTACTGCTCAATGTGTTACATTCACAGGTGTAGTTGTGCTTGTTTTCAGCAGGTTTGGGGGTACTTACGGGAGGAGCAGTTTGGGTTTGGTGTCTATGCTTCTATAGATGTTGTATTCCACTGAGAGCAAGATCACCCTGGTGCCACAGGCCGCCCACAGCGCTTTGCGCTCCTGAGGGTGATTGGATGGGCCGATACACATCAGCGGAGTGTTCACATCACCAATCTGCAGTGTTTTCACTGGACCACCATTCTTTACCTACAGTCATAAAATGTACCATATGTCAGTCACCTGACAAAGTGCTGTTTTGGGGTTTCTTATACTCATCAACGTTGCATTTATTTGATCAAAAATGCAACAAAAACAGTAATATTATTAAATATTATTACAATGAATAAAAATATAGATTTTTTCTTAAATATAATTTATTCCTGTAATGGCAAACCTGAATTTTCAGCTTTTCAAAAATTAATATCATCCATATATATTTTTTTGAAAAACAATGTGGAAAACTAGATTGTTACGGTATTTTATTTTTTAACATAAAAAATTTTGAATCTGCTTGACTACACTGACTGTTGGGTAAAATTATTGTTCTTCTGAAAAAAAAACAAAAAAAGAAAATTACCCTTTTAATTAATTTCATAACTGTCTGAAAGAAGTATTTAATGCTCACAAAGGCTAAATTTTTTTATCAAAAATGCTGTCAAACAAATCAATGTAAAGCTGCTTTGAAGCAATCTACATTGTAAAAAGCGCTACATAAATAAAGGTGACTTGATTTGACTTAAAAACATATTTTTTAAATACAATTACAATTACAAATTACAATTTAAAAAAACTGTTTATTATTTGACTTTTAAAAAATATATAATTTATTCCTGTGATGGCAAAACGAAATGTTCAGCATCATTACTCCAGTCTTCGGTGTCACATGATCCTTCAGTAATCTGCTAATAAATCTGCAGAAATTTGCTCTTCATGAAACTTTTCATGAAAAACAGTTGTGATGCTTCACATTTTTGTGGACATTTTTGTCTTTAATACCTGTACAACGGATTGTTAGGACAGCTGAAAGGATAATTGGTATGCACCTGCCCAACCTTCAGGACTTGTACAACGCCAGAGTGAAGAAACGGGCAGGTAACATCATCACAGACCCCTCTCACCATGGACACAACCTGTTTGCACTTCTGCCCTCAGGCAGACGTTACAGATCTCTGTGCACTAGAACATCTAGGCATAAGAACAGTTTTTTCCCCAACGCTATCTCCAACTTAAACAGCTAACATAGCAATTATCCGTTTTAGTATTCACTTTCAGTACTTGAGAAAGAGTAAAAATTAGTGTAAATATATATATATATTCTATTCACCCTGCTGCATATACAATACAAATCTGTATGTCTTCTGTTCCAGATGTATACCACATTAGTATTATTATTTATTTTATTTTACTTATTTATTATTTTCTTAGTTTTACTTATTTAAATGTTTCTGTTCTCATGTCATATGTATGTGTGTACCAAGAGCTTCTGTAGAAAACCACAACAAATTCCTTGTGTGTTTGTGCACACCTGGCGAATAAAGCACATTCTGATTCTGATTCTGAACTGTATTAAACTGTACATACTGAAATAATAAATGATAAATACCTTCAAGACTGAATCTTCATAAACAACTATTGTCCCATTTGCTGTCCCGACCAAAAGGTAATTCTTTAAGCATCTGAAAAATTTAAACATCATTCTCTCATTTTAAGGTACATCATCCAAGCAGCCATGTAATTTCATATCCAGAAATTTAGATGTAATCACCTTTGCTGGTCAGTGTGAAAGTACAGTGACGTCACAGAGTCATTCACACTCTTCAGACAGTGCAGAACCTCTGCGTTTATTGTGTCCATGATGATGAGTGAACCCGACTGTGTACCAGCAACTAACCAGTCATTGCATGACCCTGGAGCTCTGATGATCACCATGCAGAGGACAGGACTGCTGTCAATCTCCTAAAAGAGGGTGGGAACACAGTTAACTTCACTGTTAAATGGATTGATGACCCCAAAATAAAAATTATATCAACATGTTATCACTCTCGTGCCGTATAAAACCAGTATGACTTTCTTTTTAAGATATTTTAAAGAATTTTAAATAACCAAACAGTTTTAGTTTCCATTGACTTCCATTGTTTGAACAAAAAAATCCCATACAAAACCAAAACTGTTTGGTTACAAACAAAATATCTTCTTTAATGTTCTGCAGAAGATTAAAGTCATACAGGTTTGGAATGACATGATGGTGAGCAAATGATGACAGAATTTATTTTTGGGTGGACTATCCCTTTAAAAAAGCAGTCAGTGTTAATTCCTCAAACTATGATAAATATTACATGTACTGTAGAACACCAAAATGAGGATGATAGAATCATTTGTTTAGATGAAATAGTACTTAGCAAGAAAACTTAGTGTGTATTTATAATTCATGCCATTTGTTGGGGTAACAGTCTTTTAAAGCTCTTTAGTACCTGGCTTAATCTCCCCCCTGTTTCCAGATCCAGTGATGTCACACAGCCCACTTTCTTGCTACTACTGCCGCCCCCGATCCACACACGTGCATTTGTACCTCTGTTTGCAACTCCACCTGCACTGCAGACAGCGAAACACTCGCCTGGCAAACTCATCAGGTTCAGCTCTCGCATCAGACAAAGCATCTCTGCAGAATTCAGACGATCAAACACCTAAAACATAGACACATTGAATGACACAAATGTTTGCACTGAAAATTCACATTATAATGAGTCCAGAAGTAGTTCTTTCTCAGATGTAATCAGTTGTCTAACCTGAGCAGATGTAGGTCTGTCCTGAGGGTTTTCTCTGAAACAGTCCCTCATCAAAGACTCAAACCCCGGCCATGGAGAACAGCCATAATCTTTAACTGGATCTATATCAGTGATTATAGAGAGTTATTAATATTATTATATATTAATAATCAAATTAAATTATCATATTACATTACATTAGCATTCCCCCCACCCCTCAAGTGCTTTGTCCTCCCTCATTCTTATCTAGTTGTGTGAATGATAAATTCCTTAGGATTCTTATTTAAATCTGGGACACACTGACGTCAAAGAACTAGCAGCGAGGAAAGCTGACTGTGTCGTCGCCTCGCATCAGCTGTGTCTTGGTCAAAAAGCTGTGCTTGAACACACCAAAACGACTAAAGGTGACGTGTGCCTACATTAGTAAATATCTGTCTATATCTTCAGGTATCAATAGTCTATTTTTGTCATTCAAAAAGGGAAACCGAAACTAGGACTGCAGATATACAAACTGTAAACAAAGCAGCACTTGCTTATCATTTCGAATATCAATCACAATGATCAATTAATTCCAGTTGGCTTATGTTATTATGAAAATACTTGTCCATTGGAATGCTCGGGTAAGATGATGTAAAATTATAACAGCCTTCTGTACCGTCTTGATTTCTTTGCTCGCTTTCATCAGTTTGGCTTTTACTCTCTTGCACCGACTCATTCGCTAAGTTGAACAGCCAATCAGAGTTCTCTCTCTCACCGACGGCCCAAGGCCGATTCAACATGCTGAATTGGCCCAAAAAACCCAGACGCCGTCCCACTAGAGTCAATGGTGTGGAACACACTGAAAAAACTAAGCCGAACGATGCTCAAAAATGGCCCGCCATTGCCGACGGCCAACAGTCGGCTTGGTATTTCCCGGTCTTTAGGAAAAACAAGTTTTGCCATGTGGGTAAAAAGACAAATAAATCACAGATTTTCACATACTCCACACAAAATGGAAATCCTCTACATATCTGTTCACAGGACTGTATACACTTAATGAGTGCTGTTTGTGACACAACAAGGTATACAAACTTGCCTATAAAGGTATACATGAATGCATGGGTGAAAATTCAACATTACACAATTATGTTTTGACGCTATGTGTTCAGAACAATGCCTAGGTTAATCTGGATTTGGATTGAAAAGTGAATTGTGTGTAGGAAAATCCTTAAAGACACTGTTCTAATGGTGAATTTTAAACTAAACAAATAACCCTCACACCGGAGGGGGGGCTATACTGTGTCCACCTCACACAACAACAGCCAATCACATCGCTGTCAGAAAGGTGCTAATTTGCAAATCACTCCTGCTCAGGAAGGATTAATAGGTATTGTTTGAGACAGACAGAAAGTTGTTGTAAAAAGACTCTGAAGCTCTAAAAAGAGAAACGAGGAAGTTTTTGGGAAGTTCGGAAACAGCAACAACAACCAAGCGTGTTCCCGCCATTTTCAGGAAAAGAACATTCACCTTCAAGGCTTATTTCCTTTGCGTGTCTTCACCTTATTAGTCCAGAGTTTATTTTCCCATAAGATAACATGTAACTGCCACAATAACATCCCACTCTTAATATTTTTATCAATCTATTGCACTTCACTTATTTATCCTTTCATAGTATTCATTTAGTAGTTACTTACTCTTTTTGTCAATAACATTTCTTATATTACACTTGTGTCGTCCTTGTGTTGATAATACTGTAAGAGGCTCTACAAGTGAATAATATCTCACAAATCCTTCAGATGGGTCAGATGACAAACTCCATCCAATTTATATAATTCTTATTCATTCAACAATCTTCCTGGATTGTACTTTAGTGTCAAGGTGGAACTCCTTGGCTGGATCCCCGCCTATGATCCCCGCAAACAAAGAGTCACCTGACACTCTCAAAACCAAATTTATTGTTTGAATTTACTTAAAATTGACAATTTGAAAGCTGAGACTTTGTTTCATATCAAAAGTAACAGCTTAAAAGCTAATTGTGATTTATCGGATGGGAGGCACACTACAAATAATGTTTAGTGAAGTTTTGTTCACACATCAAATGAAAACAGTACAGACAAAAAAGATCTGATTAATCCGAAATGAGAATCGATTAAAATCAAGAGATTAATATTTTCAACCAAGCCCTAGTAGTGTATATACAAACATCAAAATAAACAAGAGAACTCAGCATGCTACCTGGTAGTTTTCCTTGCACAGCCACCTCATCAAACTCACTGGGAAACTTCATCCCATCAGATATCCGCTCGCCACAGGTCAAAAGGTCATACAGGAGCAAACCAAATGAAAATACATCTGCCTGGACATTATAGATGACATTCCCTCGGGCGACCTCCGGGGCTCTAAAACCTGTAAGTGTTTAAGACTCAAGATTAGAATATATAAAAGTAAACATCCTCTGTTTGTTTAATTACTGTTTCATAGAGGATTATGGGAAAGTAAGAGGGACCTGGTGTCCCTTCTGAGCTGCGGACGCCCATACTGCAGCAGTACTGTGCTATGCCATAGTCTGTGATTTTAGCGATGAACTCAGCGTCCGTCTTCAGGTTAAACAACAAAACGTTGTGTGGCTTCAGATCTCGGTAGATAATCATAGAAGAGTGCAAATATCTGTTTGAACACAAAATGTGGCAGAGATGCTGTCCTAAAGTTTAAACTTGTATTGAACCCTGAACATTTCTTTAAAGGTGACTACATTTTTGCTTGTTGTCTAGCTAGTGTACCCACCTGAGACCATCTGCCACATGCAGTGCTATCCTGTGCTGTAGTTTCCAACTGAGACTGCCATTTTCACGCTCAAACAGTGAGTCCAGAGAGCCACATGGGGCGAGTTCCATTACAAGAATTTGCGGGTTACAACCAGCAGCCAAAAGCCCCACAAGACTGGGGTGACACAGTCTTCCAAGTACTGCCAGTTCCTGGAGACAAATCATTTTTAAGAAAATACACCAACAATGTACTGATGCTGGTACTAGGACACAGCTTGCTAATGTCCCAACCAGGAGTAAGTTAAGACTTGCTTGGTTTCTTTTTCAATCACATAACTCACCTGTCGTACCAGACGATGAACATAAAGTGCAGATGCATGTTTGTTAAAAATCTTCACAGCAACTTCTTCGTTCTTGTACACAGCTTTATATACTGACCCGAAACCTCCATCCCCTTCAGTAAAAAAAGACTGTTAGTTTCTACTTCCTACAGAAGTCCTACAGAAGTTTTTTTTTCTGTCTCTGGCTATATGGTTCATTCATGTACTAACCCAACAGATACTCTTTAGAGAGCTCCATTTCCAGCTGCTCTGGATCCAGTATGGTGCTGGACGGCTGGTCGCTCAGTACCAGGTCCGGAGAGATCTGAGAGATGGGCAGAGTGCAGCTGGGGTCCACTGGGTTCACCAGCAAACCATCTTACAGACAAGAAACCAGTCAGGACAGCACAGGTGGCATTTTGCACAATTTTTATACAGCAGGTTATCAATAAAATAGTTCTGTTTCAGAAACCTGCATTGATGTTAGAGAGTAGATCTTCCAGCAGCATTTTCTGGCAGTTTTGTCCATCGCTAAAACTGTACAGAGCCCATTTCTTAAGCAGTGTCTCCCCAGTGCCGTGGACATCTGTGGCGAGGAGGCCTGGAAACCATTCCTCCAGCAGAGAGTCAATGTGATCCACCACCTGCCCAAACAACACACGACCTACATAGGACAGAGACGTCATCATTGTTGTCATCATCGTCATCAACACAATCATCACCTTATCATCATCAACACATCATTATCATCACCATTACAACCATCACCACTATAAAATCATCCTCTGTAATAATAACCACAATCATCCTATCAAATGCATCACTATCACCATGACCATCACATCGCACACCATTATCATCACCCCCATGCAGAGGTGGGGGAGTCAGTTACATGACTTGAGTCAAGTCGCAAATTTAAGGACTTGCTTGACTAAATGAAGAAAATGACTTGACTCGACGTTGACTTGAGAACCAATGACGCAAGACTTGACTTTAACTGCATGATGTGACAATGACTTAAAAACTGTAATTAATTATTATTATTATTTTTATTATTCAACATTGCAATATCAATTGATAAGCAAAATGCAAGCCACGGAACCACCCGCACCACTAACCAGAGTCCTACAGCACAGTAAAATACTGCAGAGTGCCAAATACAGAAGATAGAAGAGAATCTCTCACAATTGCTTCTTTGGATATAAATACTTTGAAATTGACCATATTCATAAAGGTGATTTGCTGTATGCACAATTTGCAAAGCCAGGATTTTGGACACGACCATCACAAACTCTTATAATTAAGGTATAAAAAGGTTAGGAAAGAAATCCCCTGGAATTCAATTTAATTCAAATATCGGCTCTTAATGAGAACATTAATTTCTGTCACTGCCCTGTAGGTGATAAATCATAGACAATATTTATTCAAAATTAAGCCACTGACTTGCTTGGTTTGTGCGAGACTTGAGACTTGACTCGAGATTTGTTGGTAAGAACTTATTTGTGACTTGAACATGTAATTTGCTTCCTCCTTTGCTGCCATGACATCATTATTTCATCATCACCATCTTTATAATATACCATTATTAATACCAATATACCATTATCACCATCACATCCATTAGTATCCCACAATCAGTAAATCATTACCATCAATTCACCATTACATCATTATCATCACATCACCACCCCATGACATCATCACTATCATTACATCACATCATCATATAATTGCCACTTACTTCTATCAAAATCATAACCATCGTCATCATCACTAACATGATTGAGTCATATCACCATCACTATCTTCATCACCACCACCACAATTATTACTATCACCAAGTCAAATGCATCACTATCATCACCATCACCGTATCATCACAAAACCATCATAATTACTATTATATCATCATCACATCCCTTCCATCAAATCCAACACCATACCACCCTCATCATCACCCCCAAGACATCATGACATCATTACCATCATCATGACCAACATACAATTATCCTTAACCAATTAACATTCACCATCACACCTTTACCACACTTTCATCAACCCCACAACATCACCATTGCCATCACATCAACATCATGCCATCACCTCCATCAAAATCATAATCATCACATCTTCATCACCCCCACAACCACATAATCACCAACATCTTTACTATTACAGTTCATTATTTTCATCATGACATCATCACCTCTATCATAGTCCCCACCATCATCATCACCATTACATTACTATTGTTAAATCACAACTGTCATTACCATTACTGTAGTGTTTAGAATGGCCCAAACACTATGATACAACCATGTCTCTCTCTTACCTTTGCGAGAGCAGGGGACGGTGATCTTGATGAAGCTAGCAGAGCTCTCTTCAAGAGGCAAGGCCTCGACCAGACAGTAAGCTTCAGCAGACCAGCTCAGATAGATGCCCTTCCTCCAGTAGATCCGATTTGGTCTTAATGCTTTCTCTGCAGAATACACACAGTTAACCAACTTACATCCTATTCATTTGGCAGACACTTTAATCCCAATCAACTTACAGTGCATTCATTTTATTATAAATTGTATTAGTATGTGTGTACCTTTGGAATCAAACCTATGACTGGCTAGCACAATGTTTGACCAGTTACAGGAATCCTTTATGCTGACATCTAGAGTTTGTGTTGTGTTACCTGTGCCATAGAGCAGGAAAGCAGACACTTCCAAAAGACGGCTGATCTGTCTGGACCAGTATCCCATGGGGAAGTACGGCATCTCATAAAGCCGAATAATCACCTCTGAATTTTCACAATGAGGGAGCTCAATCACCGGCCTTTGATCTGACAGGCTGGGCACATATCAAACACAAAAAATTACAACCATACAACACTTTTTATAAATTTAATACAAAAAAGGGTCCTATTGCTACCTGCTAGGTATAAGTAACTGGTCATCTCCGAAGGGCAGGGCTATTTGAAACTTCTCCAATAGTTTGAAGTACTGAGTCAGATGATTCTTGGGAAAACAGTGACTTTTGTCAAGAAACTTCTCTATAGCGGAGCGCTGCACCACTCCTCTAGTGCTGTCCCAATGACCAAAGCTCCTCAGTGTCAGCGTCTGTTAATCAACACAACAGATAAGACATTACTGCTGTGAAAGTGGGAATTTGTCAAAAAGAGAAGTAAGATTGTGAGTGTATAACCTGTGAGATGACGTTACAAAGCCATTGTGGGTCAATGAAGTACAAATCCTTTAGCTGAAGCACTGGATCATCAAAGTGCAGCAAGACACCTGGAGACAAATAAAGACAAGAGAGCCTATTTACTTCTGCAAGTGATTGCATTTTAATACAGATGTAAACCAGGTCCAAAACAATTTGTGATCAGATTACTCAAGCCACATTTAGAAGATGAAACACACATCAAATTTGTAGTGTAAACTAATCTGCCTTGATGCATCCAGTGACAGCAATAGTGTAACTCTAATTGTGTATTCAAAGTGTTCAATTCATTATTAAAAATCCCTTTTCACATTCATCTTGACTGAGGGGGAAGGATAGTCAGTTTAAGAGGGGAATGCCCCTCATGCCCCTCTGTGGCACCGGCCCTGGAAACACCCATATATTGGACATAAAAGGCCCTGGAAACACCCATATATTGGACATAAACAGCAACAGGAAGATATCAGAAAGAGTTTCAGGAGTGAAACAACTCTAACCAGCCTCGCTGAGGAAGTGGATAGCATGTGGTAACTCTCCCTCTTCTAGCTGCAGCTGTGTTTCCTGAATTATCTCCAGTAGTCTGCTATGCCAGAGGACCGGGAAGTCAGCGGGCACACACGACCTCTCCTGCAGAACTCTCCTCTCCAGCTCCACATAACAGTCTGGAATCAGCTGCCCCATTACTGGCTGACCCTGGATCTGCCAATAGCACAGACACAATTCATTAAAAAAATGCAATGTGGTTCCGGTGATGTCACCGAAGAGATGGCAGCTTGAAAGATCAGAAAGATATTATTATTGTCAACAATGAAGACGGGGCTCAAGTACATTATATGCAAAAACAAAAGAAGCAATTACAATTAAATGCGGGGTCAAAACACAAAGTCACCATTAAATGTCTTCCCGGATGATACAGTGCTGGAGTGGCAAGGCGCCAGCAAATCTGAGGAGATAGTTAGCTTGGATATGATACTCCAAAAATTGCATCACTTGAGTAGAGACCATTCAGATCAGCTAAAATAAATTAGGGAGGATATCCAAAACACCAATGACCAACCGGAAGAAGCCGAGGAATGAATCGTGGGTTTGAAAATATAACAAAAAAAAAATGAAAGCATATTAAGTTTTAAAAAATTCAGACACAGTTAAAAGCAAGGATAACAGACCAAGAAGGCCATTTGTGATGGAACAATATCAGGATCTACTGGGTCGTATAAAGGGGACAAGAGCAATTTGCCATCTATGATCACTATTGTTAAAGATATGCTGAGGGGTAAATTTGAATTGGAAACATCTTCTTCACCGAAAATCAACAGAATGAAGGAGGACATTTTGAGAACTGTGTGGAGGAAGAAGAGATTTATCAGGCAGGACAGGAGAGTAAGTACTGATCATGATTATGTTCCTGAGGTTCTTTTTTTCATTGTTGCGGCCTTAGAGGATTTACAAAGATATACTGTATGAGGAATTTGGATTCCAAGGTGGAAAGAGATTTTCAATTGTGAAATTGATGATTTAAACATGTAAAAAATACATAATATGGCTTAGATGAAATTCTTAAAAAAATTGATATTTTACAAGAAATTATACTGTACTTCTAGAACAAAATAGATGAAGATTCTCAAGGAATGAAAATTATTGAATCTTTGAATCTACCAACAGTTTTTGCATGAAACAATAAGAATTTGTAATCAGTTTCTTAAGAAACTGTTGAAGAACTGAACATTGCTATAACAGGGTTGAAAGTAAGTAAGTCAACAGGCCCAGATGTTTTTTGTTTTTTATCTCAGAATGTTTGTACATTGGTTTGTATAAATTAATAGTATAATTTGTATAAAGTTGTATATTGGGTTAAAACAAGCTAAATTAATATACTGATTATACATAAAGGGGAGATGGGAACAGGAAGTCTTTCAGTAGAGGAGAGGGAAAGTATACATGAGTCTCAGTGGAAAACAACAACAAAAAAATTATGGAGAGAGTTTGTTTGGAAGGGCGCAGCTAGACTTTTCTTTACACCTGATCAGATCAAGTAATAGTCACATAGATCGAGTTGCTGGTGAAGGTGCGGGGTTAACAAGGCAAATAATTTCCGTATTGTAATTATTACAGACATAATATACTTTATAAGAATGTATATTAAGAAACAGTCATAAAAGTGTACAAAAAGTGTACAGAGTGTACAAAAAAACTTGTATTGCTTCAGAAAACTTGATCTATAGCAGACTATTTATATTGACCACTTTTATGATAACTCTATGGTATTTTATTGGTTAATATCATTGATAATATTTGCTAATAAAAGCCATGAAAAACTAAATTTGTAAATCACCTTAAATTCAATGAGTTCTCTGTAGATGGCTTTTCGTAACCTGCTAATGGACTCGGACTCCTCACAGGCACACAGCATGTGGCTGTCTTTGATCACTGGAAACCCGGGCTGAGACAGCAGCTCTTCTCGCAGCTTTAGAACACACTCCTGTAGGTGGTGCTCTTCACACACATCTGCATGAGTTCCAACCAAAATCACAGGAGACTGTCCAGCTACGGCCTGAGAGAAACAGGTTTTTTAATTCAAATATGCAAATTATGTCATTTTAAAACCTAAACCAAACGTTCCACAGATTGGTCTGGTTTTATATTCAAAGTAAAAACGTTATATTGACGTTTTGATACTACCTAAGGAAAATCTGTTTGCACAACATTTCCAAAATGATTTACTTTGGTTGTACAAAATTCCAGCCTCAGATCTAATATTTCTCAAAGTTTATGTTAATTTCTCAAAGTTTATGTTAATTTCTCAAAGTTTATGTTAGTTTGGTTATCAAAATATGTAAACTGCATGTTTTGGTAACATTATTTTTTATTTTAGGTGTGCTTCATACAACGTTTTTAAAACTATACTATATAGCACCTCAGCAGCATCATTGTTTATCTTATCGCAAAATTTAAACTGTATAATTGCACACCTCTATATATCCAACTTTATCCAAAACCATGCAGTACTTTACTCTTGTAAAGTGATATACTGTATAGCAAACCTCAACTGCTTGATATTTTTTAACCATCGCAAAATGTAACTACTATTGCCCATCTCTTTATATAAAGTTGGATATATAAGTATGTCCAACATTATTTGCATAAATACATTATACACACGTAGAGCACTATATATTGGGATGTAATGGTAGACAAAAATGACGGTTCAGTACGTACCTCAGTTCAGTACGTTTTCTATTAAAGGTTACAATTAACAACAGAGCCCAAAGTGTTACATTCAATCACTATTTATTTTTAGATATAATAATCAACAAAATTCTATGCAAAAATGTAAATTGCACAAAAGCCACAAAACTTCTAAAGCCAATTATAAAATGATGGTTTTACTCCAATTCGTTGTTGAAATATAATCATTTACACAGCGGCTGTCATAAATTGTTTTCATGACAGATTTATTTAAACATACATTTAATAATTAAGACATCACTAACAGGTTAAGTCAAAATAGGCTAATATTGTGCATTTATTTAGCAAAATGCTCTCTTTAAAGTTCCTTTCTCTAGTGAACTAACAAGCTGTGGACACTGAATGACTTGCCTGAGTTAAATGTAATGCTTTGTGACATTGTTTACAAGCCGTTTGACTTTCCGCGTTTGAAACACTGATTGTGCAATTACGTGAGACGTGATGTTCATTCATGTTCATTTAATTCTATAACCAGTAGTAAAAAGTTACAGCTTGAACTGAGGCACTTATAGAGCGATCTTTCATGCCACATCAAGAGCATCAGAACATAATTTATTGTTTAAATTTCCTGAAAAGAAATGAACAGAACTTGAAAGATGAGACTTTGTTTCTTATCAAAAGTAACAAAACACAAAGCTTATTGCAATTATTGGACAGGAGGAGTGCTATATAACGTCTAGTGAAGTTTTATTGAAGCACCAACAGAAACAGCATAGACAAAAAGATCGATCTTAGGATTTAAGAATCAATATTTATTTATTAAAATGAAGATATTTAAAACTAGGTGTTTAAAATAAATTTTCACACGTGAAGTGGTTAAAACAACGCTGTGTTTGTTTGGTACACTTGCATACCTAACCGAAAGACCCATAACGAATATGTGTACCGTTACACCCCTACTATATACTGTACTATATAGCATACCTTAACTGCTTAAAGAGATAGTTCACTCAAAAAATTTAAATTCTGTCATCATTTACTCACCCTCATGTTGTTCCAAACCTGTATGAATTTCTTTCTTCTGCTGAACACAAAATAATATATTTTGAAGAATATGGATACCCAAACATTTGATGGACCCCATTGTCTTCTATAGTATTTTTTTCCCATACTATGGAAGTCAATGGGGTCCATAAACTGTATGGTTAACCATATTCTTAATAATATCTTCTTTTGTGTTCAGGAGAAGAAAGAAATTCATATAGGTTTGGAACAACTTGAGGGTGAGTAAATGATGATTTGGTTAAACTGTACCTTTAATTTCTTGTATCGTCGTAAAAATTATATTCTAAACTATGTTATAAACTGTAAACTATATTATTGCACAGCTCTAATCTTCTAAATGTAGTTAAATGTACAATGACCTAGAATGAAAATGTTTGAAAAACGTGTCGTAAAAGCATTCTGTGCTTGCTGGAATGAGTAAAAGGTTAAACTTACTTTAATGTTAAAGAGCCAGGGTTTTATGGCATCTATCTCACTGGTTCCTTTCTTCAGGTCATACAGCACTAGATAGAGAGCCCTGGAGCTCATAAAGTGAGGGTGAAACCCACTGCATTCTTCAGCACCTGCACAATAATAGAAAGAGGAAAACCTGTAATTTCCAAATTATATTTTTCCACAGTTGATTTGTTGCTAGCATTGTGTAGATGCTCACCAGATAACTCCCAAACATTTAGTAGCATGTTCCTCTTTTCTTTGTTCCTGATGGGCCAGTTTCGGACGCTGACGCCAACGGTGTGCTGATCAGAATGCCACTGAGAGCGCTTGAGTCTAATCAGCTGCTGAATCAAAGAGCTTTTCCCGCTACACGGGCTGCCCACCACGATGAGCTTCATGCGGTAATAAGGGACAGCTTTCTTCAGACGCTGCTGCAAGAACCTGTAAGAGCCACAGCGAATCAGCGATCACATTATTACTCAATATTAAAGACTCCATGAAATGGCTGGACGAGGTATTTGAAAACTGGACAATTGAAGTTAGGCAATTGAAACAGGACATTTGGGTGGAGGCGGGCCATATTATAAGCCCCCTCCCTTTTTTAAATAGCCTGTAATCTTTCGTTTATACCATGAACTATGATTCCTACAGCTATTTAGAGGCAGATGGTATATGTAATTATAGGGAGGGACATAAATACACTAGAGAGCATTCTATTGGGCAAAAAACTGAATACGCCCCTCAGTGCAAGATGTTTTGCCCTTTTTCCCGGAAGAGAAATACTATATGTATTACTACTAAAAGTTTATTTAATAAAGTTAAGTTTAGAAACATATTAGTGTCAAGGAACAGACAAGGACTACAATTTTGATTTCATGTTGTCTTTAAACCTTAGATTTAAAAAAAAAAAAAAAAGAGAGAGAAAGAGAAAAAGAGAAAGAGAAAGAAAAAACAATACTTAAACTGATATAATAGGTAATATTATAAAACTGCACTTATAATCTGAATACTAAACACACTATAATCCAATACAGGGGTTTACATGCAGGGGTTTAAGTAAATTCAGGAGAACTATATACTGTTTGAAACATAAGATCTTATATTATCATCTGCCAATACAGGCCAAAAAATAAATAAAATAAAATAAATACAATTTTGTAATTGTTTTTAAATGGCAATCATCAATTCTAAACAGTACAGATAGGGATATTACTTTAAAGGGACAATGTCTAAATGAGACATGCAGACCTGATGATGTCTTTGGTTTTGCTCCCGATGTGTTTGAGGTCCAGCTGGAGCTGCAGACCATCTAGAGGAAGATCCCATAAATTAACCAGCTTTCCCATCTCATCAGGGAACGAGCGCAAACCTTCATTCTGACTGACATCTAGAGACGTCAGGTCCTCCAACATACCGATCTGAGGAGGGATCTAAAGCATAAAGCGCAAAACACTAACTTCTTATCATTTTCTAACAAAAATACCGTTCCAAGGACAAAGACAGACAAAAACCGCAGTGTTCAGTTGAATCAGAGTGTGATATGAATGATACCTCAGTGAGTTTATTGGAGCTTAAATGAAGTTTTTCCAGTCGGGCCCACTTGTAAACCGGGCCGCTCAGGTCGAGTGCGGAGATGTGATTATGACTGAACATCAGCTCTCTCAGGTTTACACTGACCCAGAAAGCTGGACCCAGAAGAACGCTAATACTGTTATTTCTCATGTCCACCGAACGTAAACTAATCAGAAAAAGAGACAGGTGTTAAAAGAGAAAGTTATAAAACAGTATAAAAAGAACCTTCCAAGTTCAAAACAATTTAGGCTTTATTAACAGCATCTTTAACCAGAGTGCAAATGATACAATTATCAAGACTTTAGGAGGGGTGACGATTGGTTAGGAATTTCTGCAGGGAATTTCTGCAAATAATTTCGGGGCGCAATCTGTTGAGACACTTTTAGAGCAAACATGTTAGCGTGTACAGCATAATGTTTCATAATGTAATGTAATACGTAATGTAATGTTGGTTACACTGTCAATATAGCGTGTAATTTAATGTTTATTCTGCTGGAATGTCTTGCCACATAGATTTCCGCATTATTGCAGACACAGCATTTTTACAAAGGGCAAGTTAAAATGATTTTCAAATGTGAAATTTATAAAGCATATCACAGGAGCTGTTGATAAATCTGAAGTTTTTATTGTGTTATTATTATGTTAATTTGAGAGAGAAAAATGCACTTACTATGGCAAGTTCATGATTATTTCAGGAACACTTGTAAAATTGTTCTGTGATAATTTAATGGTGGTTATTTTTGAGGGAAGGTGTGACAATGAACCTGTATGAAAACAAGACTGTTAATAACAACAGAAACAATTTTATCCATCTAAATTTCCATTAAACAACATTTGAAAACTATTTAACATAATGTGTAACATAATGTAATGTGACATATTAAATTTAATCCAATGTGAACGGATTGGATGGTTAAAAGTAGACACTCATTTTGTGGCGGCTGGTAGTAATGCTCTAACTCTATGGCTGTGTCCGAAAACCTAGGTAGCTGTCTTGCTGCCTCGCTGTCTTATAAGAGAATGACTTGTACGGCAGCGTTTGTGCATGAAGGCACCTCACGAAACTGATTTCGGACAGACTTCTGAGGCAGTGTAACAGTTTAATGATCTACAGCAAAATACCGCGAGCTTTGGTGAGAACTAAACAAATAATTAATTACTACAGTAGTAATTTCTCGATATAAATTATATCAAAATTGAAATATGTTGGTCAAAATCGTACATTTATACATAAACTGAGCAGCAAACGCAACTTTCGGACGCCATCTTTATTTTTCTAGCTCAACTGTCACAGAATGGAAAGCAAAGGATTGTGGGATATCAAAGGCAGCTAAGGATACATCCATGCTTCCTTCAAAAATCGATCAGAGGAAGGTATCTCATGAGACAGGAAGTGAAGCTAACATTGGATTCGGACGTGCCTTCATGCCTTCCTACCTTGAAATGTGTCCTCAGAAGGCAGCATTTTCCAGTTTTCGGACGCAGCCAACGTGTATTATAATAATGTTAACCAGCATTAAATTACAGCGTAAACTATTAAGATTTTAGAAAGGCTGCATTATTTACACAGTAGCCTATAACAGTGTTGTTATTATTAGCTAAAACTAAAAGTTTTAAAAATCATTTTCTGTTTGTCAGGATTATGCTTCGTTAAGTGTCCAAGTCTGTGTCCGTTTCATTCAGTTCACCTGATGTTCATTAATTAGCTCATTAGTTCCCTCATTTAGTCTGGTATACACTCACCTAAAGGATTATTAGGAACACCATACTAATACTGTGTTTGACCCCCTTTCACCTTCAGAACTGCCTTAATTCTACGTGGCATTGATTCAACAAGGTGCTGAAAGCATTCTTTAGAAATGTTGGCCCATATTGATAGGACAGCATCTTGCAGTTGATGGAGATTTGTGGGATGCACATCCAGGGCACGAAGCTCCCGTTCCACCACATCCCAAAGATGCTCTATTGGGTCGAGATCTGGTGACTGTGGGGGCCATTTTAGTACAGTGACCTCATTGTCATGTTCAAGAAACCAATTTGAAATGATTCGAGCTTTGTGACATGGTGCATGATCCTGCTGGAAGTAGCCATCAGAGGATGGGTACATGGTGGTCATAAAGGGATGTACATGGTCAGAAACAATGCTCAGGTAGGCCGTGGCATTTAAACGATGCCCAATTGGCACTAAGGGGCCTAAAGTGTGCCAAGAAAACATCCCCCACACCATTACACCACCACCACCAGCCTGCACAGTGGTAACAAGGCATGATGGATCCATGTTCTCATTCTGTTTACGCCAAATTCTGACTCTACCATCTGAATGTCTCAACAGAAATCGAGACTCATCAGACCAGGCAACATTTTTCCAGTCTTCAACTGTCCAATTTTGGTGAGCTCGTGCAAATTGTAGCCTCTTTTTCCTATTTGTAGTGGAGATGAGTGGTACCCGGTGGGGTCTTCTGCTGTTGTAGCCCATCCGCCTCAAGGTTGTGCGTGTTGTGGCTTCACAAATGCTTTGCTGCATACCTCGGTTGTAACGAGTGGTTATTTCAGTCAAAGTTGCTCTTCTATCAGCTTGAATCAGTCGGCCCATTCTCCTCTGACCTCTAGCATCAACAAGGCATTTTCGCCCACAGGACTGCCGCATACTGGATGTTTTTCCCTTTTCACACCATTCTTTGTAAACCCTAGAAATGGTTGTGCGTGAAAATCCCAGTAACTGAGCAGATTGTGAAATACTCAGACCGGCCCGTCTGGCACCAACAACCATGCCACGCTCAAAATTGCTTAAATCACCTTTCTTTCCCATTCTGACATTCAGTTTGGAGTTCAGGAGATTGTCTTGACCAGGACCACACCCCTAAATGCATTGAAGCAACTGCCATGTGATGGTTGATTAGAAAATTGCATTAATGAGAAATTGAACAGGTGTTCCTAATAATCCTTTAGGTGAGTGTATATTCTCCCTATTTTGTTCAGTTCTTTGGCCTGTCTCGTCTTTGTGTAGTGGATGTGTTTCCCCCATTATTCTGTGGATTACTGACTTAAAGACTGTTTCCATGAGTTCTTCATCTTTGTGCGCTTACTTATATACTACAACCCGTGACAGAAGATCGGACCTTAAACAGTGATTATTGTGGTGTGTTATTTCCTTTTCTTTTTTCTTTCCACCCCATCACCATTGACCTACCAGCAGTGCAGCTACTCTGCCTTGACCAGAAAGACCACTCACACTGGAAGAACACACCTAAGACCTTCTAGATCTAGACTGGACTGCTCACTCTGCATCATTTATTACATCAGTTTCAGAAGATTTTGCCACGAAGAAGATCGGCATTAGAAGATTTTGCCGCGTTTGTGGACTGGGTGCTGGTAAATAATGGATCGGCTTTCACCGTCCATGGAGCACACCAGCCCCACTCCACCTGACCCAGAGCCAAGTCAGCATTCACCCCGCCAGATGGAGCAACAGCCGAATTCCACGACAGACAAGGAGCCATAGCCTGCCGCAGAGAAAGTGCCAGTGAGCCCAACTGCGCCATGTTCCGCCCCGGAGCCTGAGCCCAATGAAATGTCTGACCAGGTGCACGAGTCTGCAACAACACCTGTCCCCGAGCGAGTACTCATGGAATTTGAGGGAATGGATAGAAGCCTTGCCCACACCCTCACTGCTGTGAATGAGCTAAGACTGACTCTGAAATATAATTTATAAGTTAGAGGAGGTAATACCTTTTGAATCCCCCGTTTCCAGTGGTCCCACCCAGCCAAGATTTTCCTGTGTCTCCAGAGTTCCCTGTTTTTCTAGAGTGCCCACCCAGCCTTCCTCTTCACCTCCTCTATCAAATCCAGCCGATTCATCAGCCATTCCTCCGCTGGTTCCTGTCAGTCCCAGTTGGCCCCATGCAGTGAGATGAATCCACCATGGGTCTTCCGGTCCCCATCTTTGCCTCATTCTGAGGATCCCCCGTCTCCATCTCCAGCCACCAAGCCCCGGACTCGACCTCTGTCCTACGACCCATCGGCTCCGCCTTGGCTCAAAGCTCCCTCAGCTCCACCATGGCCATCATCCCACCAGCTCCACAAGGCTCCCTCGTCTCCCCGTCTTTGGCTTGGTAAGACATCATCATGGTTCCACCATGCGATTTTCTGGCTTCCAGTTACATCTCTGCCCTCTCCGCTTTTTCTCCACCGTTGTCCTCGGTCTCATGAGCCATCTCCACCTTGGCCCTCCAGACCTGCAGTGTCACCCCGGCTCTGTGTCTCCTTGGCTCCGTCTGGGTCTCCACAGCGACCAGCTCCTTCGCAGGAGAGTGCATCTTTGGTTCCATCGCCCAAGTCTCCACCATGGCAACTCCCTCCAGCGACTCCCATCATGCCGGCTATGTTCTGGTTCATCATTGGGTCCCTTCTGCTCCTGACTTCTCCCTTGCTCCTCCCTCCCTCCACTCCCCCATGGACAGTTTTGATTGTCCCTAACTGTGTTTGTTCCTGTCCTCTTCCACATCCTCCTCCAGAGCCCCTGCCTCACGCCTTACTGAGGAGGGATCCTTAGTTGGACCTTGTATGGCACAAGGGCAGGACTAGCAAAATAATGCTAATTACTCTCTGTATAGAGGCGAAATCCACAGGATGATGGACGTGGAGGTGGGTCCTCCAGACTGGGGTGTCTAACGAGTGATTTTCTCTAAATCCAAAAAACTCCCATACTGGCGAGCTAACTTTTTTGAATTGTGGGTAGACACTTGCCTCTGTCTTATGGGATGACATGATTTTGCACGGCAGTAGTAGCTGCTTTGTGACAGATGGTAGCGTTAAGGTGCAATACAGCCACCTATTGTACTTTGGGATGTCAACCAGGTATTGGTGCTGGATTATTTATGTATTTATGTATAGTCATGTTATATGTGCACTATTCATTTTAAATACTGTGGTTATCGCCAATACCGGAATATTGTCACAGCCTTAATTAACACGATATTGATATTTCATGTTTTGAATATCACGGTTATCGTCAATACCAGTATATTGCAACACCCCTAACTTGGCAATTAACTGAAATAAGTTGTAGTAAAATTACTAAACTAAATTTATTAAATCTAATAAACTAATACTAAACTAATAGAACTAATAACTAACAAAAATGACATGATAAAACAAATTAGAACAAAAGAAGACTGAAAATACAAAAATTAAGCTGATTTAAAATATTTTAAAAAATACTATAATAGCATATAAATAATAGTAATATAACACTGGTCTAAAACAATTATTAATAGATATTTGCTTATTTACTAACATTAACCAATAGCTCACGCAGCATAGGTTACGTCAGCTAAAAAGGAATGTTGTTTCAAGTTCATGTTTGGTTTAAAGAGTTGGGCAGACTTACTGATTTGGTTAGCTGAAGCGAGGAAAGTTTCCATCTTGAGACATTCAGTGAGGAAGTTGTCTGAAACCATTTTAACCTGATTCTTACTGACATCTAAAACTCTTAATTCAGCTAGACATAGAGGGAGAGACAGTTCTGATATCTGATTGCTGAAAAAAAATAACAAATAAAATAAGATTTTCTGTTGATTTGTGCAGAAAATATATATATTTTTTTACTTATGTATATCCCATATACAAATTAAAGAAATCACCCCAGCCCTCTAGAAAAACTATTATCATATAATATACCCCTCCAACGAGAGCTCCTCCAGTTTATCCATGGCCTGACCCAGCTGGAAGGGGAAAACAGTAATCTGGTTGAAGGAGAGGTTGAGTTGGCGTAAGGTCGGACTGCGCACATTTGGGTCCAGCAGCAGAAGTGGACCAATGCAGTTGCGTGACACATTGAGCGCGCTCAGCGCAGGTAAACGCAGGAGTTCTCCTGGAAGTGACTGCAACTGGTTACCTTGGAGATCTAGACGGGTTATACTTCTTAAACTCTAAGGGGAAAAAAACATTTTTTTATATATATATTCTTGTTATTATGCAATTTATAAAATTATAATTATTACAACTGAGCCACTGTTATGCTAGTAGAAAATGTAATTACTGTAGTTACAGTTAATAACTCCTTGTGAAAAAGAAATGCACATATTTGTATTGAATGTGCACTTGTAGTGTACTTCAAATCTTAAAAGTGTATATATATTTATAAAAACTGTATCTGTTAGATTGCACTTTCATGACTATGTTTCTGAACACACTTAAGTACACTTTTAAAAAGTGCACTTTCTAATAAGTCAAATTAAAAGCTTTTGTCAGGATTATGTTCTAGTCTGTTTAGTTTTATGTGTGTTTCATTTTCATTCTGTTTCCTGTTCTGCTTGCTACTTAGTTCCCTTAGTTGCTGATTACATTCACCTGTTGTTCATTTAGTTACCTCATTTCTCCCTGTGCATTTAAGCCCTTAGTTTCCTCAGTTCATTGTTCCATGTCGTTTCAGTTCACGTGGTTATATATTATTTTATTCCTGGTGTTCTTCTACGTGTTCCCTTTGTGGATTTGTTAAGACTGTTTATTTGAACCTCCATCTTTCTGCGCTCATTACTACAGCCACTTTTGATAGCTTTACTGTAAAATACATTTTAAATCATTAAGTTAATCATTTTTTTGTGCTTTACCTTTATTTTGATGTAACTGACTGACAAACTAAAGCACATAAACTTGTTTATAATTCCAACTATAGTGTTATTTGATTAGTACATTCAAAGTATATTAACTTGAAACGTAAACTAACTTCATTAAAAATGTGTAATTTAAAAATATGATGTACAAATAACAGTACAAATATATATTCGGCAGTGAACATTAACCTTATTACAAAGACTACTTAAGTGGGTCAAAAAGCACTCAAGTTCAGCTAAATGCATTTAATATATATTTAAACTACAATCAGTGTTATTGTAGTATCAGTTTTATATATTTTTAGTTTTGAGATCTAGTTTTATATATTTTTTATTTTCCGTTGTCATTGTAATTTTTTTTTTTATTAACTGAGACTTGGCAGTATAAAGATGATTTTGTGCATCTTAATCAGTCTACACCTCCGGGATATGTTAACACCTGCAAGCCCCGCGCGTCAGGTCGCGGTGGAGGTCTTGCAGTCATATACAACGAGAAGTGGAAAATGTTGCATGTAACTGTGCCTGAATTCACTTCATTGTTTTACAGATTAATGGCCCAGTACCGACTGTTCTTGTAAATGTTTATCGTCCACCTAAGGCCAACGCTGTCTTTTTAAAAGACTTTTTAACTTTTATCAGTTCTTTGTCTCCTAATATGATTGTGGTTGATGATTTTAATATACACGTCGACAATGAAAGTAGTACTTACACAAAGGATTTTTTATCCTGTCTCGATAGTTTTGGCATACAACAATTTATTATTTTTTCTACTCATTCGAAAGGCCACACACTTGGTCTTGTCTGTTGCTCTGGCATTACTCCTTATAGCTGCATGGCTTCTGACTTAACCTTTTCTGATCAACTGTTGGTGTCCTTTAAAGCTTGTTTTACATTATTCAAGAGTTATCAAAGCTGTATCATCTCATTTCGTAATATTAAGAACACTGATATATTGGCATTTACTGAAGGACTAGCTACCCTCTCCAATAAAGACAATCTAACAACTTTGAATGAACTGGTATGCCATTATAATGATGTGCTTCAATCACTTCTTGATATCTACACACCATTAAAATCCAGGAGTGTTTCATTTGTTAATTCTGCCCCTTGGTACACCCCTGATTTGCGTAGGCTGAAAGCTCAAGGTTGCCGTCTGGAGCGTCTGTATGTTAGAACCAGACTCGTTGTCCACAAACAGATGTACTCTGAGCATATAAAAAACTACAAAACAGCTATCTCTACGGCTAAATCTGATTATTATTTCACAGTTAATCATGTCTAGTGAAGGGAATGCAAGAACCCTTTTTTCTGTTATAAAAGATATTTCAAAGCCTCCTGATTCTATACCATCATATTTGCACTCAGTTGATTTATGTGATGCTTTTTTGACCTTTTTAATGCAAAAATAATAAATATTCACCAGTCTTTGTTAGTTAGAGATTTAGCCTGTTCTTCATTTTGTTTCTGTCTTACACAGTCACTTAACTCTACTCTCTCTACTTTTAAACTTCCAGCAGTAGATGAGATAACTTCCATTATTCGGACATCTAAACCAACTAAATTGTCAATTAAACCCTCTTCCAACTCAATTAGATAAAGCCTGTCTGTCAGTTCTTTTGCCTTTTATTACTGAGATCATTCATTCTTCTCTCATTTCTGGCACGGTCCCTTATTTATTTAAAACTGCAATACTATCTCCAGTACTCAAGAAGCCAGGTGCAGATCCAAATAATTGTGATAATTTCCATCCAATCTATAATTTGACATTTCTACAAAAAATTCTGGAAAAGATTGTTGCAGCTCAGGTAAATGATCACCGTTCAGTGAACAATCTTTATGAACAATTTCAATCAGGTTTTTGTTCCTATCATAGTACTGAGACTGGCCTTGACAAGATTTCTATTGACTTATTAATAGCGGCTGACTCAGGACTCTTATCTATATTAATTCTTCTTGATTTATCTTCAGCGTTCGACACTATTTCTCATGAAATCCTTTTAGACAGACTGCAGTCCATTGGAATTGTTGGGACTCCTCTGGCGTGGTTCACATCACATCTCTCCGGCCGTACTCAATTTGTTCAATTAGGCCAGTTCAAATCTAAATCATCAAATATTACTACAGGTCTCCCACAGGGATCAGTTCTGGGTCCTTTATTATTTATTATTTATTTATTGCCACTTGGAACCATTTTTAGGAAATCATCATCATCTACATTCTCCTTAGTTCTTCCTCACTTGCGTTTTCTATGGGATCTCGAGCTTTTAGTTATGCTGCTCCTTATCTGTGGAACTTGCTTCCACAGGACATTCGCAAAAATGACTCTCTCTCTACTTTTAAATCTGGTTTGAAAACACATCTTTTTAGGCAGGCATACAGGTGACATTTTATGTTTTTTTTTGTGTGTGTTTTTTAATTGTTGCATGTAAATTGTTTTATGTGTTTTATTTGCTTGTAAGGTGTCCTTGAGTGTCACGTAAGGCGCCCATAAATAAAATGTATTATTATTATTATTATTAATTTTACTGATACATTTTATATAACTGCAAGTGTCCAAAAACATTACATTCAGTTCGCACTTACGTATATTCTTTAAAAAAATATAATTTCCATAATAAGTACTCTTTTTAAAAGTATGCTAAAGTGTACTTTTTTCACAAGGGAACTTAACGTCATTTAATTTATGTTCTGATTCAGTTCATAGTACTACTATCGATAGTAACTAAAATGTTCACAGAAGCATTGTGAATACATTGTAGAAAATTACAGAATGGGTTTCGAAACTCAGTTTCATGTTGACTTTAACAACACACTGCTTTAATAATACTGTCAAAATATTTCCACACACCTGACAGAGAACACTGGGAAACTCTGATAGACTGTTGCTGCTCAAATCAAGCCGAAAAAGGTTTTCAATCTGTCGCTTGAGAGAGCTCACATCCATCAAACAGGACAGATTGCTCAGCTCATTCCCTGATAGGTCGAGCAGACGGATGGGGTCTTTGTCTATGGCCAGAGGAAGAGCACCAGGTGTCAAGCTTTCACTGAAACCCTGCCCTGTAGAGTTCACACAATAGAAGACGCATTGATTAGGTGAAATTTTTAGGACTTGTTCACATGTCTGACAGCTTGTTAGACAGTATGTACCTCTGGTGTTGTGAGAGTTAAACCGCTTATGCAGAGGGATGCTTGCATCCGTCTCACGATGGCTTCCCTGTACAAAGACATTAAGTCAGAGACCCTCATTGTTAAAATCCAAGCCTACAGCCCACAAAAAGTGCATCCGTTTGATGTGGTACCTCTGAATTGGCACGTCTACGTCGACTGTGTCTCCAAGCAGGTTTCCTGCCCACTTCTGGTGAATCGTTGAAAAGCAATAATCCATGTGGAGGTCCGTCACTCCCTACCAATGGAACAGCACATTTATTCTTTCAGATAAATAATATTATAATATCGGGAGTGTGATTTTCTTGCTGTGAGTCATTTAATATTATTTAATAAACAGTATATGCAGATTGATTAATCAACTTCATTGCAATAAATAATTTGTCAATATTGATTCTGGATAATTCAATAATTATTAATACATCCAAACCTTTTCAGCATATCATGAGGTTGAAAAGGCAATGCAAAAAAATGACCCACATTCAATGAAATGACTTGTGTGTTTCCATGAGAATCATCTTACCGTCACTCTCCAAGTCATCAAACACGAACACCAAACTTTCATCTAAGGAAATGTGCGAGTCATCACTTTCCTCATCCGTAAAATATCCTGATGTGCTGACATCACTCTGTAATCTACTCTCAACTCTCAAAAACCCTTTCCTCTTCTGGAGTGACAAGATCTGTCTGGCCAAACGCTGACCTTTACCTTAAGAGACACAAGGAACAGATTACCAACAACAGAATTTGAATTAAAGAAGAATTCAATTGTAGAATTAAATTTCCCACATACTTATAATATAAAGTGATGACAAACTGATTCTCCAGAAGCCACAAGTCAAGTGACAAATGATTTCAAATGGCAAATTTAAAATTGGCTAATTTTATTGCATTCCTTGGACTGGCACTTTCTGTGAATTATGTAAAAACTGGTGTTCCATTATTAATTAAAAAATGAATAGAAGCGTGCTTAATCACCCTGATGCTCCAAAGTTTTATAATGGCAGTGCACAGAAATAATGGCAGTGCACAGAAAGTATCTGTAAAACCGCCTTCTTCCATCTAAAAAATATATCTAAATTACGACATATGCTCTCAATGACAAATGCGGAACAGTTGGTTCATGCATTCATGACCTCAAGACTAGATTACTGTAACGCTCTACTGGGTGGTTGTTCTGCTCGGCTTTTAANCAGCTCTGGGGGGTTAACAAAGGCCTTCTAAAGCGAAGCGATGCGTTTGTGTAAGAAAAATATCTGTATTTAACACATTATAAAGTAAAATAACTAGCTTCCACCAGACCGCCTTCCGTATTCAACTTACGAAGAAAGTGTAACACGTCTCGCAGTTCAAAATGCTTATGAATGTCCTATGCCTTCCGTATTCAACGCGACGTAAGTTACGCTTTTTTCATAAGTTGAATACAAAAGGTGGTCTGGCAGAAGTTAGTTATTTTACTCTATAACGTTAAATATGGATATTTTTCTTACAAAAACTCATCGCTTCGCTTCAGAAGGCCTTTATTAACCCCCCAGAGCCGTGTGGAGTACGTTTATGAAGGATGGATGCACTTTTTTGAACTTCAAACAGGTAGTTTCCGTGCACTGCCATTATAAAGCTTTGGAGCATCAGGGTGATTATTAATATAATCCGACTGTATTTGTCTGAAAGAAGAAAGTCATATACACCTAGTATGGCTTGGGGGTGAGTAAATCATGGGGTAATTATCATTTTAAAGTAAACTAATCCTTGTAACAGATCAGGACCTGTACCAATGGTACAATATCAGGCAATGTTGTCATTGAAGAGAGACTCAGGTGGCAGTGCCACAATTTTAAGTTTGGAATTAAACTTTCTGTTCACTTGGCTTTGTGGGAACTTCTGCCTGGTACTATCCAAATTTTATGCAATCCTTGCTTCAACGTAGTTCTCCGCACATTAGTGAACAAGTCCTCTTCCTCTTGCAAAAAGAAGTGATAGAGGAGGTTCCTCCCTCAGAGGAGATGATCATCCTATTTTGCACCTACTATGCGTGAACTACTCTCTGGTGAAGAGCTTTCAGAAGTTCAGAATGTTGACACAGACGTATAATCTGATGATTCAACCAGGAGACTGGTTTGTCACAGTAGATCTGAAAGTTACTAATTTCCATATTCAAATAATCCTGAGATACAAGAAGTTTCTCAGGTTCGCGTTCGGGCAGTGCCGGCACTAAGGGGGGGCATTCGCTGGCCATGCCTCCCCAAACGAGTTACTGTGCCCCCCCATCTCCCTCCCCTCCCCGTCGAACGCGAGCGAATTTGAAAGCGAAAGTGCAGAGCGAGCACACATTCGAAAGTGATTCCAAATAGTTTCCACTAAGCAAAGTTGAACCAATGTTTAACAGAATATTTATGTCAAATACATGCCAAACTTCAAACAACATTAGGCATTGCCAGATCATGTGAACAGACTCACTGTTCTTGTTGCTGGTCGGAGATTGAGTCCTGCACTCAGAGAGCAGCGCGCTGAGCCATATTGCCTTAATTTGTCCAAGGCGGAAGCTCCCAAGGCACAGGGCGTTGTTGGTGTGGTCCAGGCCCAGACGGGCGAGTAGGAGGGTGACTGCATGGTCTTCACCCCTCCTGACACACACGGTCAGAGCTCCACGTAACTGCTGCTCATGAACACCTGCAGAAACGAGCAGCTCCAGCAAGGCCAGAGGAGCCCCCCGATCACAAACCTGCACAAACACAGCAACATGTTCTTCATTACTAGGAAGCTTTCTTGAATAAAGGTAGTGGAATAAATGCTGCAGTGCACACTGGTGGTGGTTGAGGAGAGACCCCCTGATATGACTGTAAAGCGTTTTTGGTGTATTGTAGTACATAGTAAAGCGCTATATGATTGATTGATTGATTGATTGATTGATTGATTGATTGATTGATTGATTGATTGATTGATTGATTGATTGATTGATTGATTGATTGATTGATTGATTGGATTGATTCATTCATTCATTCATTCATTCATTCATTCATAAAACAGTTTGCACCCCCTCTCTAACCATTAGAATTAAACAGGTTGTTGCCATATTGCTATAGATAAATTACCACTGTTATGATTGGCAAATGTGAAAAGAGTAAAAATATAAACACCCCCTTTAAAACGAAAGAATCAGTAACCTATGAATTTTCATTGTTGGAAATATTCCTTTAAGGTTCATATATCAGACCTGATATATGAGTGAATCGCTCTTTGTTTTCTTGTTGATGTCAGCGCCCAGCTTAATGAGACATTCTGCCATGTCCACATCCCTGTCCTCACACGCTCTCTCCAGCAGCATGTACATGATCTCAGTGTCCGCCACCATCTTAGACAGGCACAGGCAACTCATTCCCTGCAACTGAAGCCGAACAAAAGTGGGATTTATCAGGAAATCTTGCTTTTCTTTGATTTGTTTGAGTCTGAGACCTTTTAGTTTTATTTTCTTACTGGATCTCGGTGCTGTTCTGCCATTTTCTCCCGCAGGACCTGAAAGATCTCTTTCTCAAATGCTTCTTTCTGCAGCCATGCTGCGGCATTCGAGCAGGTTTCCAACAACTTCCACACCACCTGAAATCCCTAATGGCCAAAAGCACACACTGTTAGGACCTGATGGAGTTTGGGTTCCTTGCCGCTGTCACCTTTGGCTTGCTTAGTTGGGGACACTTGACATTTGACTTGACATTTGATATTCAACAGTATTCTTGACATTTAATCAACAGTGCTTCTGATCTGCCTGCATTGACACTATTCTTTAAGAGCTGCTGTGCAGCCAAAATTATGTACCAGTTATCAATGTAAAGCTGCTTTGACACAATCTACATTGTAAAAAGCGCTATATAAATAAAGGTGACTTGACTTGACTTGACTTAGGAACAACAACAACAAAACAAATAAAACAAACAAACTACAAACCTTTTGATTTTGAACTGATAATAATTGTAAAACTACCTTTAGATGCATGACTGTGTCCTCTTTGTGTTGCCGTACAGAGCTGACCAAAACAGAGGCCAGGACAGGCCCCACTGAACGGGACAGTTTCTTCTTAGAGATGAGGTGAAACAGAAGACTAAGAGCCCAGTAATGAATATCTACAAATGGTGATGAGTTTCAATTATCATACAGTTATGCTTATGTTTACATACCCTATGCAGACTCTGATATTTAGCTTTTTTTTGTATTGTTTTAGTGTGTGCGTGCGTGCGTGCGTGTGTGTGCATGCGTGAGTGAGTGTGTGTGTGTGTGCATTTTTATTGAATTATTTTTTTAAACCTTTATGTCAGTCAGATGGTCTCTTCCTGTCTAAGGGGCCATACAGATAGTATACATTTTTTTGTTTAAAAACGTGAGACACAAGGTAGTGGAATGAAAACTTAAGGTCTAAAGGTCTTAAGGTCATTTTTAAAAAGTTGAACTACTTTCAACTTGAGTGCCACATTTTAGAATGTTGTGTCATGCGAGAGATGCTTCAAATCTCACAAGCTCAACATTTAAACACTTCTGTCTAGCATGTTTGCATAGAAAAACAATGGAAATGCAGCACGGTGGAACTCAAAAACGCATTCTGAATGGCCCTAAGTATTGGGGTTGGCCAGAAACCGCAATGTGGACCAGGCCTTATGTCGACACTCAAAAGTCAAGCTATGCGTTGCTGGGATTAGAAGCAGAGGATTATGATCTCCAGGCATCTGAGATCATGACTCACCACGTTCCTGTGGAAACATCTGTAAAGTATGAAGAACCGTGTCTATCGCCCCCTGCTGGCACATGAGGTCAACAGCTCCAGAACAGTCGGCTAGCGCTGAGAGTACGCCAAGTCCACACTCCTGAATCTCCTTGCTACTGATAAACTAAACCACAGACACACCCACACACACACACTCATCAAATGAAACACTCCACACATTTACTTTAAAAAAAAGCCACGTTTCAAGACCAATTTTATCGTAAAAGGAATGTTATGGGTCCAATACAAGTTAAAGTCTATAGACAGCATTTCTAGCAAAATGTTGACTACCACAGAATTAGATTAGTTTATTTTTTTTTTTTTTTACTTTTAAGAAAAATTATTGTTTACAGTAATGAACTTGCAATGCAAGTCTATGGGGAGAGGCACTGAAGAGGGTTTAAAAACAGAAATGTGAAGTTAATATTTTTGTTTAAGCGCTTATATTAAAGAGATAATTCAATCGAAAATGCAAATTCTGTCATGCAGTTACGGTACTCACCCACTGACACTCATATTGTTCCAAACCTAGAAGACTTTTGTTCATCTTCAAAAAACATATTTTTGTATGTCCCTTCATTGAAGGTCCATTCCACAAAAACTTTAACTCTTAAAAAGTTCGCAAAATGTCTGTAAATTTAGTGGAGTTTTAGTGGAGGAACAGAAAACTCAGGTTTCATTAAATATATCTTTGTTTGTGTTTTAAAGATGAACGAGAGTCTTAGAATGTGTCTGGACTGGCACAAAGGTGAGAAATTTGACAATTTTCATTTAATTTCATGGGTGACCAAACCCTTAATTCTTAAGCTGTAATTCTTAAGCTTTTTGAGCTGTAAAGATCTTTAAAGGGGTCATGACATGGATTTTTTTTTTATTCTAACATGTTCCTTGAAGTTCACTTATAATGTTATTAATACATGTATAAAAAAACATTTATACATGCAGAAAACTGTCATTTACAGACAAAGCATTATGAAATAGTATACTTACAGTTTGTGATGCAGCTGCTATTAGATCTAATACAGTTGGCTGCTTCATGTTTAAAAAAAAGCCTCTTTGTGAACTCTCTATTACACTGTATTTACAATTACCTCATTTACAAAACAATCTGCAGTCAAATTCTCGAAAACAAACATATAATCCTGCCTTTGCATATGCCTCTGGTGGCAGTCATATACAAATGTATTTGCCCGTGTGACGTCACAGATCCCGCAATATCAGAACAAGCTGTTTTTGGAGCTTGATTAAATAAATGTTTTGTTTATAATAAGGAGGACGTTTTAACTTGCAGGATGTTTTAATGGTACAAAGACCTCTTATATGTCAAAAAATCAAGACAAATTTGATTTCTCATATCATGACTCTTTAAATCATAATTTGGTGGCAATACTCCAGTTGTCTCTGCATATTAATCTGAGATGGGATAAATTATTTTAACATTGAAAAATTACACAGCTTTAACTTGCATAGAACATCCCTTTAAGTTCGCATGAGCAAAAGATTTAGCATTAGTGTCTATGTCGAATTATTTAACTATTTTAGCATGTAAGAAACAAAGTACAGTATTTACCCTATTAAGTGCCTCTAGATAGACAGTGTGAGCTCCCTCTAGTACACACTGGTTTTTCAGCACCCGCAGAGACACACCCACAGTGTCAGGATCCGCCACTGAGTTGCCATATTCTCTTAAACTCCTGTCTGTGCTCATAATAAGACACAGTCATAAATCACGTAGGCATATTCCATTAATGAACTAAAAGGACTATAAGTAGACAGACACTCTACCTGGGTTGAGAAGAACTAAACTCGCTCTGAGTCCCTCCAGCTGAACTTCAGGAATGAAGTTATGTGCCTTCAGAGCAATCAGGATCTGACCGAGAACCAAGGCCCCTTCATCTAGACTGGCCCTCCTGAAAGTTATATAAAATGACTCCAGTTGCATGTTTTCTCCTGTCATACGTCATAAACTGTCATTGATTAGAGGAGGGAAGTGTGTGTGCTTACGCTCCCTGAAAGAGTGTGTGAAGTAGTTTGCAAGCACTTTCACACACTTCACTGGAGCTTGCGTGTTTCCGCATCAGATCCACAATGTTGAAATGGATGCCAAGTGATAGCAGCAGAGCTCTCATCCTACCTAAAGCCACAAAAACACACAAACAAAGTGATTTCTGAGAGACATCCCTTTTTTTTTTAAAGAGTATTTATTATGGAAAAAATTTACTTTAAAATAATATACTTAGGTGCGAACTGACTTTTTTTGGGCACTTAATTAAATGTTAATTGCAATTAAATAAAAATGTATATGAGATGCAATAAGTTGAACTTTCAAGTGTTTTTTTTGACCCACTTAAGTAGGACTTAAGTACATCTATGTGTTATTTTTTAATTACTTCTATTGTCTTTGAAATTTGGTTAAAGTGTACTGAAAATGTAATGATTTATTGCATTTACGGTAAACTAAAATATACTTTAATGTAATTTCTATTGAAACTTGTATGTCATGTATTTAAATATATTTGTAATTAATTACACACTTCTAATGATAAAGTTGCAATTTAGTACATGTAAAATGTACTTTAAATGAAATATCAAATAACACTACAGTTAAAATTAAAATGTCAACACAGCAAAGTAAGTGTAATAATTATTTAAAGCATGACAAAAGATAATTAAACAATGATTTAAAATGTACATTAAAGTAAAACTTTTAATTTGATCTTATTACAAATTGTACTAATGATAAATGTCTTAAGAAACAAGAATCTGCAAATACAGCTTCTTAAAAATTCACTTTTAAGATTTGAAGTACACTACAAGTAAGCATTCAATACAATTAATCACACTTTTTCACAAGGGATTATACATATGTGTAAAAATAGTAGTTTTTTTTATTGTTTTGTATAACATTGGCCAAATACTTATTCATACACTAGTTCTATGTATGAAGAGTACGTACGTAGAAAATGATATGGACAAGCAGGTGAGCAGGTATTTAAACTATAATTTATAACTATGGCAGTAAACCAGTGTTGAAACATCTGCGTAAAAAAAATATTACTGCATTAGAGAATGGCAGCTAATTAATTCTCATAAAATTGCGGGCAGTACTAATCTAAGCATACATCAGAAATCATACAATATCTGGGCACCTTTAGCAAGCTATTTTTGACAGACTGCAGTACTATAATTTGGTATCCACTGATTCTAATTCCTGAATATTATGAAGGATGAAAGGCATGTGAAATGATAAGTGAAGGATTATACATGCCATATAATAAGGTTATGTAATAAAAATGCAGTATGAGACGGTTTGAAACTATCACAGCATACAGCATACTTACTGTGGCGCTGTATTAATGTGCGTAGTGTACAGGAAGTAGCTTGAAACACCCCCACACTGGATGAATGCAAAAGCATTGCAGCCATGATGAGAGTGTGAAGAGGAGGCCTATGTGTCATAGAAACAAATAGAGTTAATTTACATATGTCCGCCTACATATAAATATCATCACCTATTCAGTATTCAGCAACTTGACTTGACCTGATGATAACAGTCTTAACTACACTAGTATGCAGAGGTTAGCCAATCACAACCCCTTCACATATGGACAAATAATAATAATGCATATTATGCTTTCTTCCTGCATTTTGACACAATAATAACAAAACAATCAAAAGAATTAAAATCATTCCCTTGAGCAAAAAATAATCTGTATAATAATCGGATTGTTTGTAAAACAGTATTGGTCTCAACCTTTAATTATAAAAGGAATTCCGAAAAAATATATATGTTACATAGCAAAGAATATGGAGGAATGCTAACCTTCCTTCCAGTTCCACATGGTTGGACATTTTGCAATGGAGCAGCAAGCTGTTTAAGGCCCAACATGCAGCTTCCTGATTGGACAACGAGACAGAAAGTTACATAAAATATCAAGATGATCTTATCTTTGATCATCTTTTCTGCACTGCAAGCTAAAGCATGTCACCTGTACTGTGGCATCTTCAGCATGTCTCTCTAAAGCCGTATAACAGGCCTCTCTCCATACAAGCATCTCCTCCGCTTGGGTGGCTTCTTTATTTACCAGAACTTTCCGTTCCACCTCGTCCTCCTCAGTCAACTCTTTGTCCAACCCTTCATTCTGTACAATACACTCCACTGAGAAAAAAACAAAAAAACTAAAATTATTAGTACGGAGCCATGAACATGACATGCAAAAAAAACTACAACAAAAAACTAGATATTGTGGCCTTGAATCATAAATTATAAGGGATTGAATTAGTTCAATGTGGCCAGAATTTCTCTCTAAATATTATTACATTTTAAAAGAAATCTTTTTTATTTGAAAATATTTTAAAATGTAATTTATCCCTGTGAAGGCAAGCTGAATTTCATCATTACTCCAGTAACTGGAGTAATGATGAACTGCCATAGTCACATGATCCTTCAGAAATCATTCTAATGTGCCGATTTGATGCTCAGTTTTTATCAATTATTATTTGTGCTCAATTATTAATAATGATTCTTATTATTATCAATGTTTTTGCTGCTTAATATTTTTGAGGAAACTGTGATAAAATGTTTTCAGGATTCTTTGATGAACAGAAAGTTCAAAAGAACAGCACTTATTTAAAATAGAAATCTTTTGTAACATTGTAAATGTCTTTAATGTGATAAATTGACCAAAATTGATCACAGAACAGTTATTTTGAATTGTAATAATAATATTTCACAATATTATCATTTTATTGTCTGTTTAATCAAATAAATGCAGCCTTGGTGACTATAAGAAACTTTTTTTTTCAAAAACATCTTAATTATTCCAAAGTAGTGTATATCCTATCTGTTTTTAAACCAATTATTCCAATCCTTAAAGCCGAATCCACTCTATCCTAGATATCAAAATTACCTTAGGTTCACTCTGAAGAATGAGCACTTTTGCCCAGCCACAATAGACTCTGAACCTTTTTTGGTTTTGTTTGTGGCATAATTTGAAATTTCACATGTAAATGAGGACTGCTCACTGAAAATGCCTAGTCAACAGTTAATCATGTCCAAAATCATAAAATGTATGTACAAACATTCTGACAAATAATAATCATAAAAAAGCAGCATACATCTCAAGTGTGGGCTCTAAGGGATCCAGTGGAGAGCCAGGTTCTCCATTTATACTGTACTATCATGTTCATGTTAGTCATATTAACTCACCAAGCGCACTCAGACAGGAAAGGGCTGCAATCTGCACTGTGGCATTCTCAGGATAAGAGACGCATGCTTTCACTGCTACTTTATGGACACCATTCAGCACCAACATATTATAGTAACTCTCTGGTAAAAAGTCAAAAACAAGAAAACACAACTCAATAAAGGTATCAAAACTAAACAGCACTTTTTAAATGTTGTAAGAACAGCATTGTTTCAACATGACCTTTGGCTCACCTGATGTAAAATTCCGTAACAAACAGCAACCAGCCTCCTGTATCGACTCGGAGTCGAGCCACATGTCCATAGCCTGACATGTTAGACTGTAGCATTTAATGGTTTTGGACATCAGAATCTCAACATTGCTGGCTAAATCCAAGAAAGAGAAGCTTATTTGATATTGTTTTTGATAATCCAAGTCATTGATCATAAAAACATAGAGTGAGCAGTGTGTTATACCCGGATCAGCCAGTAGTATGAGGACCCTCAGCACTTGAAGCACCACATTTTCACTGTCCATGAACCGGCTCAGCGCATTCAGAACCAACTCATGGTCCTTCTTTTCAATGAACTCCACCAGATGATCCTCAGAAACTGACAATCAAGCAGGTTAAATGAACATTTCACATGGAGCAGCATTTAGTGTGAGCGGAGCCGCTCTGAGACACACGTAACCTACATGCATGTAAAAAATTAAAGCACATATTAAACCCGCAGGGCATATACAGTGGTGGTCAAGATTATTGGCACCCTTGTTAACTATGATCAAAGATGACTGTAAAAATAAATCTGCATTGTTTATTTTTTTGATCTTGAATTCATATATTTTGCAAAAATCGAACCTTTCATTGAAGGAAAAGAATTGGGAAATCACATTATAAAATAAATGTTTTTCTCCAAAACACATTATCCACAATTATTGGCACCCCTAGAATTTTTTTTATGAGTAAAATATCTCTGAAGTATATTCCCATTCATATTTACTTTTTTTAGCACACCAGGGTGATCATGAACATGAAATGGTCCAGCCATAACTTCCTGTTCTACAGAGGAAACACAACATGAGGAAACACAAAGGCCAAATTCCTGTAATCACTCATCACAATGGGTAACACCAAAGAATATAGTTCTGATGTTCAGCAAAAGATTGTTGAGCATCACAAATAGAAAGTGGCTGTAAGAAAATAGCTAAAGCATTGAAAATCCCAATTTCCACCATCAGGGGAATAATTAAGATGTTCCAATCAACTATAGATGTTACAAATCTGCCTGGAAGAGGACGTGTGTCTAAATCGTTCTAATGCGTGGTGAGGAGGAGAGTTTGAGTGGACAAAGACTCTCCAAGGATCACAGCTGGAGAATTGCAGAGATTAGTTGAGTCTTGAGTCTCAGAAAGCCTAAAAAAAATTATCAAACAGCACCTACATCCCCACAAGTTGTTCAGGAGGGTTTCCAAGAAAAATCCTCCTCACTCATCCAGAAACAAACTCCAGCATATTCAGTTGTCAGACAAGACTGGAACTTCAAACGGGACCGGCTTCTATTGTCAGATGAAACTAAAAAAAATAGCTTTTTGGCAGCAAACCCACCAGATTGGTGCACACATGGATAAAAAGTACCCCATGCCCACGGTTAAATATAACACTGGATTTTTAATGTTGTGGGCCTATTTTTCTGCAGGAGGTCCTGGACATCTTGTTCAAATACATGGTATCATGGATTCTATCAAATACCAACAGATAAAAAAAATCAAAACCTGGCCGCTTCTGATAGAAATCCAATAATGGGCTTTGGTTGGATCTTCCATCAGGACAATGATCCAAAACAAACATCAAATCCAACACAAAATTGTGTCTCTGAGCAAAAATAAAGCTTCTGCCATGGCCATCCCAGTCCCCCAACCTGTACCCTAAAGAAAATGAGTGGAGTGAACTGAAGAGAAGAAGCACCAGCATGGAGCTGGGAATCTGAAGGATCTGGAGAGATTCTGTATGATGGAATGGTCTCTGATTTCTTGTCAGGTGTTCTCCAAACTCATCAGGCATTATAGGTGAAGACTCAGAGCTGTTATCTTGGCAAAAGGAGGTTGCAAAAAGTATTGAATAAAAGGGTGCCAATAATTGTGGCCAATGTGTTTTGGAGAAAAACATTTATTTCATAATGTGATTTTCCCCCCACTTTCAATTCTTTTCCTTCAATGAAAGGTTAGATTTTTGCAAATTTATGAATTAAAGATCAAAAGGATAAACAATGCAGATTTATTTTTACAGTCATCTGTGATCATGTTCACCAAGGGTGCCAATAATTCTGACCATCACTGCATTCATTTTTTTGAATCGCAGCCTTTGTGAATTCACAATAGCACTATGCTATAGTATGGTTTTAATACGTGCAGCCTTAGAAAACGGTCTAATAATGCGGTTCTTGTCTGTGGAATGCACCACTTCCAGTATTTTGCCCTACTTTTGATTTAATCAATTATGTGACATTTCGCATTAGGCAATACAGTAAATTCCATTTCTATGACTGGACTCTTGCGGATGCGGAAATCATAGGGTCCTATATTACTATTGTGCATACTCAAAGGAATTTGTAACAAATCATGGTTACCTGTCTGCAGCAGTAGTTGTAAAGCAGCACATCCCTGTAGTTGAACCTCTTCTCTGTCACTGAAAGACCTCATGGCCTCCAGAACCAAGAAAAACACATCCACTTCCTCCTCATCCAGAACCTGCATCACAATCTCACCTGACCCACAAACACCAAATATTAGTTTCATTTCAGGAGGGGAGTGTGAAAACATGGCAAAATGGTGGTGAACCTCATATGAAATGAAACATGGAAATCTAGCCATGGTAATCTATGTTTGAGTAAGGAGAATATGGCTATTTCATAATAATCAACAAGAAGAACTACATGTATAAATAATAGATATGTACTGTAATTTCTGATTTGATTATGTTATTTACATTTACATTTACATTTATGCATTTGGCAGACGCTTTTATCCAAAGCGACTTACATTGCATTATACTATACATTTGTATCGGAGTATGTGCAATCCCTGGGATCGAACCCATGACCTTGGCATTGCTAGTGCCATGCTCTAACCACTGAGCTACAGGAAAGTTATTCGCAATGCTTCATGGGATGTGTAGTTTATCGCTTCATAAAACAGTATTGCAGGGGTGCCCAATCCTGCTCTAGGAGATCTACCTACCTGGAGAGTTCAGATCTTACCCTGATCCAGCACAATTGTCTGTAATTATCATTAGCTGGTTCAGTTGTGTTTGATCAGGGTTGCAACAACTTTGCAGGAAGGTAGGTCTCCAGGAACAGGTTTGGGCACCCCTGCAGTTTTGTTTCCTTGTTGTAATGTTGTGATTCACATGGGAGCTGGCTGGTTTGGTTCAATTTTTTTGAAAGAATGTTTTGAAATCTTTATGGAGATTTAAATAAATTAAATAAATGCAAAAAATACTTCATGAACCAATACTTTATAATGATTGTATAAACAGTATAATGGAAAAGCAAGTCTTACCTGACTTAAGTAGCAAAGCCAGAGCTCTCAGGCCCACCATCATCATCTTGGAGTCTTTATTATACATTGAAAGCACCTTAAGAATCTGCCTATGAACAAACATGCAAACACTTACATAAACATAAACATAAACCTGGTGAACATGGATAGCAGCAATGAATTTATGAATTTATTCATTAAAAAATGGTTTGAATATCTTAGACATCAAGACACGTTACAGTTTTAATTGTTTACTGTTGTAAGGCTGGGCTTTTGAAACATCTTGAGGCTTCAAAATCTTCTACTTGTATGCTTGATCCTATAATGAC
>RJVU01063551.1:553781-578142 GCA_003731715.1 Anabarilius grahami
AAAAAAAAAAAAAAAAAAACATTAGAAAATAAAATGTGAAATACCATATAATAATATAATATGCCTCAAGGTTCGGCCCTTTGTTGTTCTTGTACATGCTCCCTATAGGTGATTAGGACATAGAGCTCTACATTTCCTCTAGACCAAGATCTCACAGTCAAGACCATTAAAAATGGATGGCTATTAATGTCCTTATAAATTAATAATAATAATAATAATAATAATAAAATTATTTATAACTTGATCTAATGCATCTAGATATATGCGGCTCTATTAAGATCTTTTATATTTTCTATTATGTCATACTCTAACAGCATTCTTCCTCAGAAATTAAGCAACATAATATTCTGTTTTCACGATGACAATTTGGTTCATACATTCTCAAGACTTGCAATGCATTATTTACTGGATTCCCCAATGTATTCAATGTAAATAATTCTATGTAATGTAAATAAACTGCAGCTTCTTCAAAACGCAGCAGCTAGTTCTAACCAAATCTACAAAATATGATGTTATCAGTCCAATATTATTATTACTACACTGGTTCCCTGTTCAATAATAAATTATTTCTACTTATTTATGAAGCTTTTAAGGGTCTAGCCATTCAATACCCAACAGTCCTGTCACCTTATTACCCCTCATCTGCCAAAAGATTCTAAAACCCTCAACTTTTTTACACCATCCACACCTTGGGACAGCCATCCCAAAGTTTACAAGCACCTGTCATACTCAGATCCACCCTTGACTGCCATCACTCTCGAGTTGTTGGGCCTGCATCCCTACAATTTACATATCACATTGATTTCTATTCTATGTATAACAACACAGAATATATGATTTATAAACAATATACTCTATAACTTAAAACATTAAAATTCAATCAGATTATGAAAACCTGTCATCACTACTGTACAGTTACGTAAATTAAATGTAAAATTCAAAATGTGTATATGTTTGTGTGTATTTATGCTTTATAGAAAAAATAAAAATAAAATAAATATGAGCTAACGCAGAATTCCCCAAGGTGTATCTGTTTCTCCCAAGATTTCTTTAACATCTTTCCTCAGGCATTTTCTTTGTAAAGCTGTTCTAAAACAATATGTACTGTGTAAAGTACTGTAGAAATAAACTGAACTAAACTGATGCACAATTTCTTTATATGCATCAATCCTCCTTGTCAATCACTTTTAATCTTAACCAGTACAGAAAGTGGGTTAATCAAGGGAGGCAATGATCCTTCAGCTTTAAAGTACTAAAAGTTGCTTCAACTAGGACATAGTCTATATAAACAGGAATGTATACCCATATAAGCTCATAGAAATTACTCAGGCTTACTTGTGCACCTCTATAAAATCATAGTCCACTGGGTTGGTCAGACTATCCAGAGTGTTTGGACAGATCTCCATCAGACGACATAGCAGAGACCAGCCTACCTACAATATGATGAAAACAGAAAATCACTCTTTTGAAAACCTATAAACCAATAACTGATTTTAGTCGATAAAGCTGAAATGAAATTTACAGCAGAAAAGATGCCTTAAATAATAAAAATAAAATATTTTTCTTTCATTTACTGAACATCATGTCATTCCAAACCCACATGACTTTATGTTACTTTTTGCGCAACGTAAAATATACAGTAAACATGTCAGACATTGTTATAGGAAAAATGCTAAAAGCCACTGCAGAATATAAAGGAGACATACCAGCCTTCTACTGCATGTTTCTGCAGCTGTTTCAGAAGACGTAGTAGAGCCAGTATGGCGGCTACACATTGCCATGTTGTAATTACTTTTTATTGCAAACCCCTCCATGTTGTTAGTTGTTTTTGATATGCCTACCAACACAAAGTCACTGCCATAGAACCAATGCAGATATTCCAGAAAACGTAAGAGCGCCAATCAGATGCACAAATAATCAGATTTGGACTGACAGTGTGAACGTAGCCTTTGATTTTTCCAAGAATAGTACGTTTTATAAAATTTTCATGTTGCTCTTTTCCATTAAATGAAAGTTATTTCGGAACAGTGAGCTCAAAAATGGCAAAAACACCATAAAAGTCCATATGACTTTATATGATGCTCTTGTGTTCAATTCAAATATTAAAGTCGTCACATTGTGATGTGCAAGTAGTTGTGGACGTCATTGATATCAAAGATGATTTTTCACATTTGAATGTGCCCAAGCACACTCAAATATTTTTTTTTAATTTTCCTTGATCTTTTATGAAAGAGGTTATTGTACTATTAAAACATCCAGTAAGTTCTGTAAGTAAAACTTCCTCATTAGTCCAAAAACAGCTTTTATTGAAACCAAGCTGCCAAAACGACTTGTTTCGGATTTTGTCACATTATGGCATAATAGTGCAATGAAAGACCGCCTCAGCAGAATCAAATCAATGCCTACTTCAACATCATTGTGTATTTGGCCCCACACTGTAAAACCTAACAGTTGTTCTAACTAACCTTTTTTAGTAAACTCTACTTAATGTCCAAGAATTTGTTGAACTTACTTAAAACAATTTAGTAATCTTTACTGTTTGCATGCTATGCTTTGTTACTCAGAAAACTTGACTGGTTTGAGTAACATTTTGTCAAGCAACAAAAAAAAAGAAGCAGAAAAAGGGCAGGGCAAAAGATTTTTAAGGCGGGGCAATTCTTAATAGACTTTTCACTCAGTTTCTCCACTTCTGCAGTTATCTTTCTTTAGTTGCATTCACTCATTTTCTTAAAGTGATCTTGAATGTTAAATTATCAATACAACTAAAATGTTTGGGATAACGTCAAGTAATTTGACCATAAATTCATGTTGACTTTGTGTAGAATTTTGGTTTATTAGATCACATCACTAACATATATATCATAAACACCATACTATTGTGAAACATCAAACTTTGAAGGGGGTTGATTCCTCTCTAGTTGAGCCAGTGCCTTGCAGTCAACCTTGCTTGAGTTACACACAGACATCAACATTCAGCATGCAAAACACAACAATGGTAACAGTTAAGTTTTTTTTTTAATAAGACCATTACAATTTTATTTGCTGTCATTGTTGGGGTAATACTGACACAAGACAGCAAATAAAATTGTAAAATAAAGCCACAAACAGTAAAACAAAGCAATTACTTTATTTGTGCCGCAATGCACTCTGAGAGTTCACTTCCTCAGATCACAGATAGATTATAATGGTTTAAGTAAGATCAACTTAATACAATTAAGTAAAGCTTACTTAATTGAATTAAGGCAACAAATTCGCACAATTGAATTAAGTAAACTGAACAAATTAGTTTTTACAGTGCACCCACTGGCATGTTAGTGAGATGAGAAAAACAGATACAGGATCACTAGACTTAAAATAACATTACCAACCAAAAAATCTTAATGCTAGAAAAGTACTTATTTTCGACATGTGAATGTCTCAACAGAGCATTATTTGTTTATTCTGTACATTTCACTGTGGATTCTTTGGTAAATCAGTGACATTTTCGGTGCAGGCTTTACAAACAGACTTTTACTGTAAGATATGGTCCCGACAGTAATGCCACAACATGTAAGTAACCGTGTTAATTCTAATTGGGGGCAGTCGTGGCCTAATGGATAGAGAGTCGGACTTGTAACCCAAAGGTCATGGGTTCGAGTCTCAGGTCCGGCAGGGATTGTCGGTGAGGGGAGTGAATGTCCAGCGCTCTCCCCACCCTCAATACCACGACTGAGGTGAGACCCTTGAGCAAGGCACCGTACCCCCAACTGCTCCCCGGGCGCCGCAGCAATGGCTGCCCACTGCTCCGGGTGTGTGTTCACGGTGTGTGTGTTCACTGCTGTGTGTGTGCACTTGGATGGGTTAAATGCAGAGCACAAATTCCGAGTATGGGTCACCATACTTGGCCACATGTCACTTCACTTCACTTCACTTCCTGATCTGTGATCAGTGATTTCTGATATGATTCATTTACACTCAGATGTTCTTTGTCTCAAAATTGTTTATTGCTGATTATGGTTTTTAAATTGTGATTAAATTATATACAGAAAGCGATCAAAGAAGCCTCCCTTTAGTTTACAGTATAATTGCTGGAGCTGTCAATCACATGGTGTGAGTTTGTCAGTGACTGAGTTCTGGACTCCCATTATAATAAATAACACTCTCTACACTGCACAACAAATCTCTTATTTCCATCACGTTTGAATTGTTAGTTATGAAAGCATTCGTGAGAGTGCAGAAATTACAAGATAACTGCATTCATGTGCTCAACAGACATGTCTGTCATCCCTACAATGCTCGTACTTACGTGCGACGGTAGTAGATCTAAATATAATGCTATAATAAACAGTTTTCATGATTAGTTAATCTCGACAGCTGTAATAGTAAAAACCGAAGCAAAAGTTTTCAAATGAGTTCCACATGTAATACTCATATGATATGCAAATATGTTAGCCAATCACAGCAGTGGGCGTTTACATTAAAGTCCCACAGCAGACATGCCCCTTCCAACAGAGCATTCAAATCAGAGGGTTAAAGGGTTAGTTCACCCAAAAATGAAAATAATGTAATTTATTACTCACCCTCATGTCGTTCCACACCCATAAGGCCTTCATTCATCTTCGGAACACAAATTAAGATATTTTTGATTAAATCCGATGGCTCAGTGAGGTTTCTCAGTTTTAAATATGTTTTTAGTAATTTCTGGATCTTGAGAGTTTCAGTGGCTGTGCTCTCAATAGAGGCCTCACTGAGGCATCGGATTTCATCAACAATATCTTAATTTGTGTTCCGAAAATGAACGAAGGTCTTACGGGTGCAGAACGACATGAGGGTGAGAAATAAATGACATTATTTTCATTTTTGGGTGAACTAACCCTTTAAAATGAGGGTAGAAAATGGCCTTTTATTTCTAAATTATGACCATTTTGATGTAAAAATCATACTAACATTATAAAAGAAACATTATAAAACATTATAAACAAAAATTGAAAAATGCAGCTCATGACCTTTCAAAATTCATAAAATGACAGAGAACTTGGGGGGGGGGGCATTTTCAAGGTATTTTCAAGGTGTTTTTAATCATTTGGTGCTTGAATTCACTATTCACTTTCATTATGGAAAAGAGCAGCATTAACATTCTTTTCAATATCTCCTTTTGTGTCCCACAGTAAAAGTCATATGGTTTGGAACAACATGGAGTCATTTATAGAAGTCATTTTGGGTAAACTACTAAGCATTTGCCCGGAAATTTGTGCAGGCAAAAACTGATGATTACCTGCTGAACTTTGTTGTTGAAATGCGATGACAGCACCAGCATCAGAGGCACATGGACGTTTTGATCCGCAAACAGCTCAACTGTAGGACAAAAGAAGAACACAAACCTAAAAATATCTGAGCAGATGTCCCACTGGGAAAAGCACAGAGAGGGGGGTCTGAAAGTTTGCATAACTGTTTGTCTATATGAATGTGTTAAGACTTTAAAGCATCAGAAATGTTAACAAAGCACAGGCTACACATTTCCAGTTTCATTGGTCGTCATAATAACTCACCACAATGATCTGTATGGGACAGGAACAAGAGGTCTTGTATGATCTGGACCATGGTGCCCAGCTGTTTCCCCTCTTGGAGATTCAACCTCACCAGAAGCTTCTTTAGTCTGATCCCTAACTCTTCTTTATCAGCCATGATCTTCTACTGTCTGACATCAAACAGAGCTTTAAACCACCCTCTGATACTCACTGACCATGCGGACACAATGTTGCTGCTGCAGATCATCATCTGTTTCATAGCGCAGACGCACTTCTGCCATATTTATGCAAATCAGAACACGAGTTATGCTAGAGTAAAGACTGATGTGACTAATATTTAGTTCCCGATTTCATTCTCGGCGGGGACAAGAAGAAACCTCGGTCATGTTAGCGGCTGTAGTCCGCGCTGCGTTATGAATCATATGACTGCAAGAATTCCCAAACTTCCTGTTCGAGCACAACAGAGTGAAAGCAAGAGAAACACCGAGTCCCGTATTAAAGCAAAGACAGACAGTCACCCAGAAAAGCGTCTTGCTGGTAGGTTACAGAGGGAGAACACAAATATATGGATTTTAAGTTATTTCACATGCATTTATGCAATGTATTCATTTTTAAAGCACGTTAGCTATTGCTACAGTAGGCTAACGTTAGATCTCTGTGTGTGTATATGGTACATTTTCATGTTTTATGAATTAATACTTTAAGATTCTGAATAAAAGTATTAAAAAGCTTTCACGTAATTCTAAAACATGCGTATCAACGTATATGTATTTCGCGACTTTTTAATTTCGATGTGTTTTTGTAGAAGCTAATTTATGCATAGCGAAATATATCGCTGGGTTTTCAGTCGATGCAACCTTAAATGTTAGCTACACTTGTTATCGCGAAATCGATATAATCTTTTCATTATAATCGAAGTTTGTACAGTAGACCCAAAAAGTAAAATTCATTTTAGCGAATCGGTTCGTTCAAAGTCTTCGCAACAAACGAGCCGATTCCTGGACTGATTCACTGAGTCCGACTCCGTACACAGAAGTCCGCTGTGCCCCTGCGTCATTATTTTTATGTTCTTTTTATATAGTAAAATAAATAAACACCGTTGTTCATCATTATATGTTTTATTGTGCCAAATGCTTGCCTACTTTAGAGTGATTCTCAATGCGAATCGGTTCAACTGAATCATTAAATAGAACAGATTCAAAAGAACAATTCGCAAATCACTAGTAGAGTGTATATATTGTTGAGTATTCATAAACTTTTCCACAACGTCCAATTGATTTCGCTGTACAGTACATGTGTTATAAACGAATCACTCATAAATAGCGCTATGCAAGAATCTTAGCATATAGGTTAACCAACAATATTTGCAAATGTTTCACTGTGGTTTGAGGTGTGTGCCAACGTGGTCATGCTGGGTTGGGTTAGGTTAGGTAATGTCTTTTGTTGATCATGTGATGATCTCAAGGTGTTTTCTTTGTGATAGGAGACAATGTGCATAAACTCTGGAGAATGGAGGAGCTGATAGGAGACAGGAGAGTTGAGGACGAAAGGAGTTTGATAAAAACGCCATCTAATGTCCCAAACAGCAACCAAGAAAATGACGTGTCTACATCCACAGATCAGATCCAGCACAACACGCCATGTTTTGTCTATACCCTGGCTTTTTTCTCGGCTCTGGGTGGATTCTTGTTTGGCTATGATACAGGAGTGGTGTCTGGAGCCATGCTCCTGCTCAAGAGAGAGATGAACCTCAGCTCTCTATGGCAGGAGCTGCTGGTCTCCATCACCGTTGGCGCTGCGGCACTTTCCGCTTTGGCTGGAGGGTATCTCAACGGACTTTTCGGCCGGAGAATCTGCATTCTGCTTGCTAGCTTCATCTTCTCTGCTGGAGGAATCATTTTGAGTGTCGCACACAACAAAGAGGTTCTTCTGTGTGGAAGGCTCACAGTTGGGCTTGGCTTAGGCAAGTCTTTCTGTATATAGTATATGTACAACTATCTGAATTCTGTTTGTGTGCCTTAGCCTTCTTTTACATCTTCTGTTTTTTTTTTGTTTTTTTTTTAGGAATTGCATCTATGACTGTGCCCGTGTACATCGCTGAGGTCTCCCCTTCTCATCTTCGAGGTCAGCTGGTCACCATTAACACTCTGTTTATCACTGGAGGGCAGTTCATAGCCAGCGTGGTGGACGGGGCCTTCAGCTACCTGCCCCATGATGGCTGGAGGTGGGTTAAAATTATAATTTTTTTGCCTCTTAAAACAAAAACAAAAAACAAAAAAAGTCTTCTTTTTCAGATTTTATTGCGATACAACGACAGGTATATTGTGTCCACCCATCATCAGCTCAGAATTGTCTACTTTGAGTGGCAAAAATGCTGCAACCCAATACAATTCGTAAAAAGAGCTGAGTAGTTTTGTATGAATAATTTATTTTGAATAAAATATATGTAATTAATATTTAATTAACAGTAAATAATAATGCTAAATATACAAAAATCAATCCAAGTGGCTCATGCCGCATTTTTATGTTTCTATACAGGTTTAATTTACTTTCCAGCTTTATTTCATTAAACAAAAAAACCAGACCAGACTTATTGTCAGAACACCTTAGCAACTGCATTGGAACACCCTGGCGAATGTCCTAACTGCCCGACAAACCCCTCCAAACAACAACGTAACCATGGGCAATGACACTCATATTTTCTTTTTCAGTTTTTATTAGGAATGCAGTAGAAGCTCCTGACCATAAATTTAGGTAGTGCAGATTCTGGGTCTTAGTGCTAGTTTATGATAAACATTTTGTAAGCTTTATATTCTAATCGCTGAACACATGCAGAACACTATTAGTAGAGCTCTAACAAACTTGGGTTATTCAGCCTGAGGGTGGCGCTCTAATGGCTCTAATGATGATTGACAGGCACGCATAAAATGCTTTTATACTGCCTTCACGTGCTCTCGGAATTATCGTAAATGCAAGTTTCCTAGGTAGAAATTGCACATGAACACCCTCCAATTTCGAGGGATAGTTCACCCAAAACTGAAAATTGTCATCATTTACTCACCCTTAAGTTTTTCCAAACCTGTATAAATTTCTTTGTTCTGAAGAATGTTTGTAACCAAGAAGATCTCGCCCCCCATTGACTACAAAAGTAGGGGAAAAAATACTATGGTAGTCAATGTGGCGAGATCTGCTTGGTTACAAACATTCTTCCAAATATCTTCCTTTGTGTACAGCAGAACAAAGAAATGTATACAGGTTTGGAACAACTTGAGGGTGAGTAAATGATGACAGAATCTTCATTTTTGGGTGAACTATCCCTTTAAAGGCACAATATGTAAGAGTTTTAGATTAAAATATCCAAATCAGTGTTTCCCATACATGAACTAGACTGAACAGCCGACAGGCACACACACTACAACAAATGCACACACACGCACGCACGCACACACACAAACACACAAATGTATCTAATATGATAAAACAGCGCTGGGTTACTCCACATACACATGACCGGAAGAAGCGGAAGTGGTCGTCTAATGCATAATAAAAGCTCCACTGCTCTCGTGCCGTGTGTTGTGCTTGTCTCTCATTAGCAGTCGTTCCAGTGGCCTCGTTCTGCTCCAACAGCTTTCAGCCACATCCTGCTTCATACTACAGTAATGTTAATAAATATTTAATACATTAGCTCAGTAGTTCTCAAACCTGTCCTGGAGTACCACCAGTCCTGCACATTTTGTATGTCTCACTATATCTCACACAGACACACCCATTTCAGGTCTTGCAGTCTCTACTAATGAGCTCATGAGTTGAATCAGGTGTGATAGATGAGGGAGACATACAAAATGTTTTACTAGATAAGTAAAATGACATAAGATAGCAAAAACTCACTTCATTTAGATTTTTTCCCCCCAGAAGCAAGAAAAAATATCTTATGTCATTTTACTTATCCAGTAAAAGCATCTGGATTTAGGAATTTTTAGATATTTGGACTGTACACAAGACAAAAATACTAAGTAAGAAAAACATTTTTTGCCATGTAGAGCGTGCTGCAATTCCATTTTTCACCACAGATTTACATTGGAAAATAGTGGGGCACTGTAGAGCTGGGAAGACTCAGACACCCGCTTATTATCATAAAATACCTGCACTTCGACAATCCACGGCTGTAGGAATGTGTAAATATTTGTAATTAATATTATATTTAATATAAAGTACATAAATTTGTATAAAACCATTTAGATAAAACTACAAATATTATTAAAAAGGCCTTATTATGCCCTTTTACAAAGTCTTGATTTTGTTTTTGTGTCTACTACTGTAGAACAGGTTGAATGTTCATGCTTGAATGTTCAAAAACACGACATTGTTGCAGCTCCTCTCTTCCCAGTCTGTCAGTAACGCTCTGTTTAGTTCTTGTCTCTATGAAGCCCCTCCCTCCGAAAAGCACAGTGTGCTCTGATTGGTCAGCTGGACCAGTGTGTTGTGATTGGTCAAGCGCTTCAAAAATGTTTGGGAAATGTCCCGCCCCTTTCCATAACCACAAGTTTTAACACACTAGATGTGTTCGACTCAAAACAACTTTGTGCAGACCAATCGGTGTATGTCATCAAAGTACCGCGAGAGCAATTCGAAAGCTCTACCTGTCTGCTCTCTAATTGCTCTAAGTGCTTTGATGTCATACACCGATCAGTCTGCCTAGCACCGCTTCAAGCTGAACACACCTACTACTAACTAACTCAACCAGCCCCCGCCCCTTTATTTTGCATATACCTTGGGTGGAAATTATTTAAATGTATATATGTATTGAATATTGTGACATGTTCGTTCCTGGAAGAAGACTCAAGACTAATGCAGGCATTTCAGGGAGTTCAAAAACAGTGCTTCAGACATTCTGTAGGACAAGTACAGTAGAGTTCAAATTGAGATGCAAATGTGTTTCATAAGGACTTTTTGTAATCACTTTTGAATAATTTTTGTGTTTATGTATAGATATATGTTGGGTTTGTCTGTTGTTCCCGCCGCCCTGCAGTTCATGGGATTCCTCTTCCTCCCTGAGAGTCCTCGTTGGCTCCTGCAGAACGGAGATACCCAGAAAGCTCGACTAGTGCTCAGTCAGATCCGTGGCAGTGTAAATGTGGATGAAGAGTATGAAAGCATACGGAGCAGCATTGACGAGGAGAGGAAAGATTCTGCTGGTGAGATCATGTTGACATTACAATGCACACATGGATTTAGTGTTTCCAATATCATATAACTAGAAAAAATATCTTTAAAAAAATACAGTAAAACAAAAAATGCGAAATATTATTACAATGTAAAATAACTGTTTTCTGTTGTCTATATTTTAAAATCTAATTTACTCCTGTGATCAAAGCTGAACTTACAGCATCATTACACCAGTCAAATGATCCTTTAGAAATCATTTTAATTTGCTGATTTGATGCTAAATTATTACTTATGGTTCTTTTTACTGTCAATGTTGAAAACATTGTTTTTGCTTTTTAATATTAATGTGGAAACTGTGATACATTTTTTTTTTATTATTCTTTTATGAATAGAAAGTTCAAATTGCATTTATTTGGAAAAAAATGTTTTGTAATTAACATCATAAATGTCTTTACTGTTACTTTTTATCAGTTTAATGTGTTCTTGTTGAATATTTAGTTTTTTAGTCTTACTTGCCCTATACTTTTGAATGGTAGTGTATTCACGGTTCAGTGTATCAGCACAACTGTAAGAAATTTTTCTTGAGCAGCAAATCAGCAAATTAGAATGATTTCTGAAGGATCATGTGATACTGAAGACTGGAGTAATGATACTGAAAATTCAGTTTTGACCACAATAAAATAAAATAAAAATATCTTCAAATGAAAAACACTTCACAACATTTCACAATATTACTCTTTTTATTGCTGTTTTTACTGTATTTTTGATCAGATAAATGCACCCTCAGTGAGCAGAAGAGACTTCTTTCAAAAACATGAATAATCTTAATTATTCCAAACTTTTGACCGGCAGTGTAAATGAGGAATACATACAGCGAAGAGATTCATCCTAAGCAACATGAAGTTCACAAATTAGTCTGAAAGACTCATTAGTGAATCAGTCTCTGCTGCGTATCAGTACGTCCATAGAAATGTATTTTGAATTTGATGTGAGTAGATTAAAACAATGGCCGGTAACATGCATACTGTATGCCTATCTAAATGTGGTAAAACCATACTGTAACACAGTTCGTAAGTACGGGAAGAAGGAGGCGGGAACCGGCGAACATTCAAACAAACTTTAATCTCAAAATAAACAACAGAACAAAACGAAAGCAATGCCGGCAGACCCTCGCGGACGTCTGCCGGCCACACAAACATAATAAAACATAACATAAAGTCCAGGCCTGGTCCTCTCTCGTCCGTTCACTGTCGTCGCTCCTCCTTTNGTCCATAGAAATGTATTTTGAATTTGATGTGAGTAGATTAAAACAATGGCCGGTAACATGCATACTGTATGCCTATCTAAATGTGGTAAAACCATACTTATTAATAAATAATGAAAATTGTATGTAAACTGGAGTGAAGAGTTCTGCTTGTGTCATGTAAACATCTTACTGCGATTAAGACCTTACTCTGATTATGAGAAATAATCGCATTATTGGTGCACATGTAAACATAGTCAGTGTGAATCAAAATTATTTTTATAAAATCCTATCAAGTAATCACAAATAACTAGAATATCATTTGTAGAAATTGCGTAAACTCTGACAATTTTATAAACGATGATATAATTTCATTGACTGATGGACTGATTGATTATGTTTTAGGTGATACAGTGTTGTGGCGTATCCTGACATACGGTCCAACACGTCGTGCTTTGATTGTGGGTTGTGGCCTACAGATGTTCCAGCAGCTCTCGGGAATCAACACGGTCATGTAGGTTATGAGTACACATGACTTTATCAACACTTTATTAGATACCATAGTCCATATGACTGTAATAAGGCTATTATTTCAGAATTGGATATTAGTGTGTATTATTTTAACAGTTTACACGGTTCTTTTTTTTTTAAAGTACTATGTGAAACAGTATGAACTTTGCAATCATAAATGTTTCACAGTAGAGTGCTACACTGTTGTTTTCGAGATGTTCACATTAGTAAAATTTCAGCAAAAAAGGTCCATTGTCAATAGTGAAGTGATGTATGAAGCACAGCTCACACAGGAGTCACTTTCAAACCAAGCAGCTTTCAGTTGGTGAACGCAGAAAAGTTGTAACATTGAACACTAGTTCGCACTGATTCCTATTGAAATGACTTGATTTTGCATACGAAATTTCGCAGCGCAGCAGTAAATGTGACCTTAATGCTACTGTATGTTCTGAATAGTGAATTGTCTACTGCTTATTACATACTGTGCAGTATACACTGTATACTGTATACTATTTTAAGGAATCAAATGATCTCATTGAATGCTGCAGGTACTACAGTGCCACCATTATTCAGATGTCTGGAGTGCAGAATGATCAGATGGCCATCTGGCTGGCTGCTGCCACAGCCTTCACCAACTTCCTGTTTACTCTAGTAGGCGTTTGGCTCGTGGAGAGGGTGGGCCGCAGGAAGCTGACTCTAGGTAGCATACTAGGTGAGGATTCAAAAACACAGCCATAGACATGGGTTCTTACCATAGACTGTAAAAACAGATGGACGACTCATATCCACTTCCTTTCACTGTAGAAAAATGAAGCCAAAATATCCAGAAATTAAAACTTATTGGAAAAATAAACACTTGAACATACAAAAAAATGAACATACATCAGCATGATGAGAACTGCCTAAAATGACAGAAACCACCTTCAGGAAAAAAAAAATGTAAGTGTCATTTTAGTTTGGCTTCCATCCCATTTGATTACATAGAGAGAGCGGGGTTTATGACCTATACTGCAGCCAGAATGTTTTGGCTTCATTTTTCAGGATGTGTGTGGTTCTTACTAACAAACTGAAGTATGTAGTAAGGATGGTTTGCTGTGAATTACTCAGGTACTGCTGCAAGTCTGATGGTTCTCGCTGCGGGTTTTCTGCTCTCGGCTCAGGCCTCTCCACCCGTGACCTTTCATTCTAGTGACTCCTCCCTCCACAACTCCACCTGCATTAATTATGGGTGAGTTTTACATATTAGTAGACTAGATTGACCTAAGGATTGTACCTGGATTAGGACTGTCCACAAATAAGAAAAAAAATATACCATACAATTAGGGCTGCACGATTAATCGCATGCGATTGTCACGCGCATTTCGTCAGTAAAGCCGGTTCCCTGATTACCGCTAAATCGCCATCACCTGCTTTCAAATGGAGCGGCATTTAATAGACAAAGCCGTAGATCACTGACAAGCCACGCAATATCGCGTTCATATCGCAGATGAATCGCCTTCGATAATGAACGCGATATTGTGTGGCTTGTCAGTGATCTACGGCTTTGTCTATTAAATGCCGCTCCATTTGAAAGCAGGTGATGGCGATTTAGCGGTAATCAGGGAACCGGCTTTACTGACGAAATGCGCGTGACAATCGCATGCGATTAATCGTGCAGCCCTACATACAATATGTTTGAAGATAATTGCAAAATATTCAGATATATACAAATAGTTTGAGAGTGTTACTCCGTGTTCTAACCAGACACAATGCGATAAGATTCCACCAGACACACCAGACGCAACACGACTACGAGATGTGACAAAATCAGTAAAAAAATATACATGAGATTTGACTGCACACTCATTTGCAGAAAGTTTTTGAAAAATCAATTAAAAAAACACAGCCAATCAGAAGAGCTTTTTGGGCGGAGTCTCTCTGCTAGCACACTGCACTCACAACTAAATGAATAAATCTATAATTAAATTCATAAATATTACACCATTTTACCATTATTAAAAATACATACTAAGTGACTGAAACAATCTTTGTCATAGAGTTTACTTGTTTGTTCACATTGAGTACACAGTTTGAACATTCTCATTTCCTTACATTTATTTTCAAGATCTGAGGTGAATGTGACACTGTGACTGTGTGGCACTTTCAGTATGGTTATAAAGGTCATGCAAAATGATATTCAAACTCAGTGGGGCAGTCGTGGCCTAATGGATAGAGAGTCGGACTTGTAACCCAAAGGTCATGGGTTCGAGTCTCAGGTCCGGCAGGGATTGTCGGTGAGGGGAGTGAATGTCCAGCTCTCTCCACCCTCAATACTACGACTGAGGTGAGACCCTTGAGCAAGGCACCGTACCCCCAACTGCTCCCCGGGCGCCGCAGCAATGGCTGCCCACTGCTCCGGGTGTGTGTTCACGATGTGTGTGTTTACTGCTGTGTGTGTGCGCACTTGGATGGGTTAAATGCAGAGCACAAATTCCGAGTATGGGTCACCATACTTTCACATTAAATTCTTTTAACATTAAATAAAGCACATAATCAGTACCTGAAATTATCATTGCCATACTTTGGACAGTATGGTGTTGTTCTAGCCGTGACGTCGCAGAAAATAGAAACAGTTTCTAAAATAGAATCCCCTGACGATGTTTTGCTGTCGCAGCTGGTTAAGACAAAAACTGATTAACATTGAAAAGATACCTTTTATCTTGTGTCGCTGCGTTGCTTCTGGTTAGAACACCATGTAAGAGACTCATATTATCAGCAATACTTCTGGAACTTTCTCGTTCCAACTGTATGGTAGCAGCAACTTCTCTGATTTGTTGAGTTGTCTTGAGGATTATGGGTAGTATAGTTCTTCAGCAGGAATTACACTATAAATGGGGTGCGTGTCCTGAAAGCATCGTTAGCCAACTATGGTCGCAAGTTCCTTCGTTATCAACAAGTCTGTTTTTCTGAAATCATAGTTCCAACGAATATTCACAAACTGCATTGCAAAGTTTTGTGGTTGGAGCGACAGCTCTCAAGCTGTGGTTAGAAGCATTTTTTCTTGTTTTTATTACACATGGACGTAATAAATCATTATCTTGAGCAAAATAAGTAAGCTAACATGCAGTACAATCTGTATCTTTTATTTTATTTTATTTATGTCTTTTAGTTTGTCAAGAGATTTAAAGCACCATTTTTGAAGAGTGCACATGTACGTACATGCTGTAAAATGTAAGAATGAGCATATGATTGAATCTGCAAATAAAAAATATTTTTTCTCAAAATAACTGAGAAAAATGAGAATTAGTCCTCAGATGAAATGTCCATAAATTATAGCAAAAAATCTAGCATTAATTTGATCTCGGACTGATTCATTAAAAGAAGTTATTACTCCACCACCTGCGTGACATCATTAACCAACGTGGTTGTACAACAAATTTGTGACATTATGGTTTCGGGAAACAGTTGTGACTAGCTAGTTGATTTCTTCAACGATGCATCGCACTATGATAATTAAGCAGCAAGTTACATCGTTGTATGGGAAACGCACCCCAGTTTTGTAAAAATGTTGAAATCACACTGGATAAGGGATGAAATTACTGATTCAAGACGAGTGGCAACTTAATTATCAACATGGATTATATAAAACAGCTCTATTATTGCCCTGTACCTCCCTGGACTCTGGAAAAGCCGCCCATTTTTGGACTCTGAATCACCACAAAAAGATAGAAACTTATCCAATTGAATACCAACAGAAATTCTTAGAGCTAAGGTCTTCCTTTCCACTACATAAAACTGCATTTACGGATGGATCAAAGACCAATAACAGTGTATCAGCAGCAGCAGTGATAGGAGATCAACAATATGGCATTCGAATTCCGGACCAAGGCTCTATTTTCACAGCTGAGGCTCGAACATTACTTCTTGTTCTGGAAAATATTGAGAAGGGTCAAGAACGGGACTTTTTAATTGCCTCTGACTCAAGATCATGTCTTCAAGCACTTGAATCTCTAAAAATTGATCATCCCATAATTGTTGAAATCTTAACCAAATTTGATCTTTTAAAGAAGGATAACTTTAATATTATGTTTTGCTGGGTTCCAAGTCACATTGGACTTACTGGAAATGAGAGAGCGGACACGGCTGCCAGGGATGCGCTTGACCTGGAAATATCTGACTGTCAAATACCACCTTCTGATTTTAAACCAGTAATTAATTTATATATAACTAATAAGTGGCAGAAAGAATGGGATGAAAATACAAATAATAAGCTGTATGAAATAAACCCTAGTATAAAAAGAAGTACCTTCTATAATTTCAAATCAAGGCATGATCAAGTTGTCTTCACTAGGTGTAGACTGGGGCACTCAAGACTTACCCATGGGTTTTTATTAATAGGTGAAGTTCCTTCTTTATGTCTTTCATGTAAAGTTCCTTTGACTATTAAGCATATTTTGTTGAATTGTAATTTTTATGATGCTGCTAGAAAACGCTTTTATTCAGAAACATGCTTGCATGGAATATTTGAAAATGTACCACCTGAACGTATTTTAGATTTTCTATCTTATGTTAAGTTGAAATGTTTTATATAATTTTATGGATGATACTGAACTTTTTTGCCATGTAAATAGCCATGATGCTAACATGGTGTAAAAACTAAATAAACAAACAAACAAAATCAAGACGAGTGGCCAAAGCTTTACTTATTATTTTTAAATCTGTATTGATAAGAGATAATGGGTGATAACTAGAACATTGAGTCAGGTCTTTATTTGGTTTGAGTAGTATTGTAATTAGTGCTGTATTCATATGAGCTGGAATAGACTGTTTTTTTTTTATTTCTGCCGTCATTTGCATGAATAGTGGTGATATAGTAGACCAAAAGTGTTTATAAAATTCTGGTGGGTATCCATCTAAACCTGGAGCTTTATTGTTTGATAGTGATTCGAGAGCCTGTTTATATTCAATTTCTGATAAAGATTTATCTAATGCTTCTCTTTGCGTCGAGGATAAACTGGGTAACCTTTTTTTTTTTTTTTGTGAACTATACCTTTAGCTCAGATTTAAATGTAATTGTTTATTATGTGGATTTTTAGTTAAATTTTTTCAGTAAATTGAAATTTCCTTTCAGAATTCAGAATTTTCCACAGAATGTTGCACTCTATAAAACTCTGAATCTTAAATGTACTACTTGACATAAATCATGCACTGGTGTGACTGGAGTTTGTTTCTGTGACTGTCTGTCCATGAAGGTTCTGTGAATCCTGCATGTTGGATCCAGATTGTGGTTTCTGCTATGGTAGGAATGGCACAGCCATGGCTGAGTCCTCATGCATGCCTGTAGATGCAGCCAACACTGAGACGGCTGCAGCGGGCAGGTAAAACATCTATGGATATCTCTGCCCTTGTGAAAAAGTAGTGCACTTTGCACTTAATTGTATTGAATTTGCACATGAAGTGTACTTCAAATCAAATCATATTTATAAAAAAAAAAAAAAACTGTACTTGCCCTACACACATATATATTTTAAAGTACACTTTATAATAATGACAAATTAAAAGAAATTTGAAATAATTGTTTAAAGAAAGATTGAAGTGCACTTATTTTAATGTGTTGAGTAACATATATTAAAGCACATGTAAAGTACTTGTTTATTATAATTTTGTAGTGTTGTAAAAAAAAAAAAAAAACTAGTGTGTTATTTGATATTACATTTCAATATAGTTTTTATATGTACTAAATGTATTTTAGTAAAATTTTTTAAAAGTAATTATGAAATTATATATAAATATGTAACTTAAGCACTCTTAAGTTCAACTTATTACATTTAATATAAATATAAACTAATACATTTTCATTACATTTACATTTTCAATTATAAAAAACATGCAATTTAAGTGTCCAAAAACATTACATCCAGGACACACTTAAGTATTTTTAAAGTATATTATTTCCGTAAAAAGTAAAATTTTTTGTAAAGTATACTGAAATGAACTTCTTTTTCACAAGGGTGCATATGATTTATTAAAAGGAATTTAACCTAAATGTTGAATTTCACACATTAACAGTATTATATTGTAGTCTGTTTTAGTTTCATGAAGTCTTGTCTTGTTCATGTCTTATTGAGGTGTTCCAATGGCACACAGGAGAGCGCAGGTATATTCTGGGCCTATAACTACTGCCCAACGTCTTATTCCTGGATTGTTCTGCTGGGTCTCATTCTGTATCTGGCCTTCTTTGCACCAGGTGAGAGTTCGCTCAGTTCATCTGGAGTTTGAAGTAATTATTAATGCTGTTAAACCCATCTGTAGGCACTGCACTGATGTCAGATTGTGTGTTGGAGTAGGTATGGGTCCTATGCCGTGGACGGTGAACTCTGAGATCTATCCACTGTGGGCTCGGAGTACAGGAAACGCCTGCTCTGCCGGGGTCAACTGGATCTGTAATGTCCTTGTGTCTCTGACCTTTCTCCATGTGGCCCAGTACCTGACATACTACGGTACAACACAGTACACACACAAGACACTGAACAAAACATTTAGGTACTATAGAGTCCTGTACTATCATGAGCAGCTGAATTCTGCTATTCTGCTGTGTTGTTGACTTGTCCATGATGAGATGATGTTTTTTCCACCCCAAATCTAAACACCCTTTTTGGCCTTCCCATGATGGACATACATAGGAAACCGTGGTTAAAATGTATCTTTACTATTCCTCAGCAGTACAACCTCAACTTTTTGTTGTGTTCACACCATTTTTCTAATGACTGCTTTCTGCTTTTTTATTTGCATTTCTTGCTATTTGGTTGCTAGGGTGTTGCTAGGTGGTTGCTATGCAGTTTCTACATTGTTCCAGGGCATTGTGAGGTGGTTGCTTGGGTGTTCTGAGTGGTTGCCAGGGCATTGCTAGGGTGTTTTTAAGCATGTTGATATGCGGTTGCTTGGTTGTTCTGGGTGGTTACATGGGTGTTCTTGGTGGTTGTTAGGGTTTTCTAGGTGGGTAGTTGCTAAGGTGCTCTGCATGTTTTCAAGCATGTTGTTGTTAGGTTAAATCATGCAGTTGCTAGGTTGTTCTGCAAAGTTCCTTTGCAGTCGATAGTGTGTTTGAGTGGTTTCTAGCATGTTGCTTTATAGTTGCTAGGGTGTTCTTGGTATTAGTGGATCATTCATGTCTGTAGCACAATACTGTACATACTTAGGTTTGGGATTTGTTCAGTAGTAGTAGTGATGCTTGACTATATAGACTATTGCCAAAATATGATGGATATTGAAAATATTGCCATATGGTTGCTAGGAGTTACTATGCAGTTGCTAGGTTGTTCTAGGACATTGTGATGTAGTCACTTTGGCATTCTGGGTGGTTGCCAGAGCATTGCTAGGGTTGTTAAAGGATTAGTTCACCTTAAAATGAAAATTACCCCATGATTTACTCACCCTTTAGCCATCCTAGGTGTATCTTCTTTCAGATGAATACAATCTGAGTTATATTAATAATCACCCTGATGCTCCCAAGCTTTATAATGGCAGTGCATGTAAACCACCTGTTTGAAGCTCGAATAAAAGTGCATCCATCCATCATATACATACTCGACATGGCTCCGGGGGGTTAATAAAGGCCTTCTGAAGCGAAGTGATGCGTTTGCCCTATCTATGCGCTCAAACTTTTGTCCTCCTGCATGTGCAGCCATGAATCTACAATTGTCTTTTCTTCAGGATTTAATGTTGCCATAAGCGCAACATTATAGTGTGGGCACCCACCGGCAGAAACATTAGTCGGCGCATATGCCAAGTTTGCCAACAAATGTAAATCAATATTTACATAGCGTAATAGTTGTAAATGTATCTGTCTCATGTGTCCCGCAAAATCACATCTACTGTCCTGCAACAGATCAATAGTCAGGTGGTCACCCTAGTCTAAAGTCACAATGAACACTTTTCCTCTTTTATTTACAATTTCCTCGCTCGCTGCGGCACTCATTTTCTGCTTATCAGTCGCCGGTTACTGAAGAGGAATCCAGCAGACCAGCACGAGACAACGAGTGCCTTTGTTAATGCAACCAAACTTGCTCTGCAACCTCTGTTTTCCTCCGACGAAGAATAAAAAATATCGAACGTTTTATCGAACACATTTTTTATTGATATCGATCACGTGTCTATCGCGATACATATCGTTATTGTTTTATCGCCCAGCCCTAGTTACTATGCAGTTGGTAAGCTGTTCGGGTGGTTGCTAGCTGTTGCTCTGCAGTTGCTTGGGTATTCTAGCTGGGTTGTTGCTAAGGTGTTCTGGGTGTTTTTAGATATGCTGCTATGCTGTTTTTAAATTGTTATGGGTGGTTACTTGGGTGTACTGTGTGGTTAATAGGGCATTGCTGTCACGTTTTGGGTTTTGAATCACGTTTAGGTTTTCATGTCTTATATTTTGCTATTGTCATATCTATGTTCCTGGTTGTCATGTGATTCCCCTGTTCCTCGTGTGATCATGTTGTGTGCTTCCTTTGCACTGTGTTATGATGTTATTAGTTTATTCTAGTCATGTGTTTCTCTGTTCTGTTTAGTCATTGGCTCATTGTTTGATTACTCTCAGGTGTTATGTGATTAGTCCATGTGTATTTATTGCCCTTGTGTTCCTTTGTTCCTTGTCTAGCTTTGTTTCTTGTAGTCCCTCTGTTGGCGAGTTTGTCAAGTTTGTTTATCCTCCTGGGACCCAGAAATAGACTTTTGTCCTCTGTAGTGGACATTATATTTTAGTGAATTTCTCTGACATCATACATGTCACAGTTTTAAGTCTGGGTGTCCTGTAAAGAGCACATTCAGGGCTTTGCAGAGATACCAAATTGTTTGAGGTTTCGCCATGATAACAACAACTTCTTGGTCTTTAAATATGACTGAAAATTAAAATAGCACTCTTATGGAAATATGATAATATTTTGTAATTATCATTTAAATCGGATTAATTTTCAAATAGTTTGTTATAAATCAACATCTCAGGAAAATGTTATGGGGTTTAAAATCAAAATATGACTTTCTGTTACAAAACAGGACATTGATTTCATACATGACCTCTGTAGTGGACACCAGGACTTAAATCATGTTTATCAGGCATTTTAGGAGATACAACAAGTGAATAGGGAAAGAAATTTTATATCAATATTCCTATTAATTATTAGATATTATTTTGAAAATATTGCCAATTATTACTCCCATTATTACACTTCTTTTTTCATTACATGTTGCTCCAAGAACACATTAATATGCAAATTAGATACAGTGTATAGATGAATTGTATTGAATGGGAAAACTGATGTATGGCCATTTTACCCACATATTGCATAAAGTAAAATGGTGTATCAATTAATTCCACTATACCTTTCATAACATAGTTGAGAATCATCTTTATACATAGTTTGGTTAAAAACAATCCTGAAGCCTAAAAATTGATTGGTGATTAAAAAAAAAATCCCATAGTTTTTATCTATACATGTCATTTCATGCCATTTTATTTTTTAAACAACTTAGTCCTGGTGTCCACTACAGAGGACATAGCATAACACATGAATAAAATATAATTTTTCAAAAATGTTATTTTTTCATTTGTTTCTTATGCTCTAAACAATATAATGACGTGAAAAAATACTAAATTCAAAAAAAATTTTGGTTCATGTCCAAGTCTGTGCTAGTCAAGTCATCATTTGATTCTGTTTACTCTGTCACCGTTGTTAAATAAAACTGCACTTGGGTTCACTTCAACTGACTTTCTAGAACTCGGACTGTGGCAGCACTCAAGGAAATTTTTTTTCCTATGGATTATGCAAACCCATTCGTTCTAAGCTGCCTGGGGGAAAAATCTATCATGAGGCGTTTGGGACCGGTATCCAATGTGGCAGACCCCCCAATGATGTCGGTCCGTGTGGCTGTGAAAATGTTTATGTTAAAATGTGTGGCTGTGAAAATTAATTATGCACCTTAACGGGTGGTTGCTAGGGTGTTGCTATTTGGCTAGGATATTCTAGCTGGGTTGTTGCTAAGGTGTTCTGAGTGTTTTTAGGTATGCTGCTATGCAGTTGATAGGACATTGCTATGTGGTTGCTACAGTGGTTAGGTGGTTACTTGGATGCTGTTTTGTGTTGTTATGGTGTTCTTGGTGGTTGTTAAGGCCCCGGTATACTTCAAACGAAATCAAAGAACACACTGATGTGACGTCATTTCGAACAAAATCAGGCCAAAACGAAGTTCGTTTTGTGTTCTTTTTGGAAGTTCGAAACGGCTTGCCAAAGCGAACTTTCAGGAAAAGTTCGCTCCAGCTGCAAAACACCTTCGTACTGCCATTGGTCAGTGATGATAACGTAACAGGAGGTGTGCGCTGAGGCACATATTTACATATTCATGTAACCGTCGATCTCAGCAGTGTGGGCGGCGTCAGATGTTCGTTTACAGTATATCGCTGGTCACGCATTTTGAACTTCGTTTTACCCCTAAACGAAGAACGAAAAAGAACTTCGTTTGAAGTATACCGGGGCCTTTATTGGATCATTTCACCATAGCACAAACAATGTTGTACACACCAAAGTTTAATACTTAAGTTTAGGAGTTTGTTTAAATCACTAACCTTAATAATAGTAATGATGCTTTCCTTGGCAAACACAAAATTGTACACAAACTAATAAATAATAGAAGTGTGTTTTTTACTTGTATGCAGAATATTGTTGAAATATGTTTAATGAAAATATTGAATACTTGAATATTTCTTTTGTCCAGGTGCGTTCTTCCTGTACTCCAGTCTGGCTCTGCTGGGCTTTGTGTTTGTGGTGGGCTGTCTGCCGGAGACCAAGGGTCTGCGTTTGGAGGAGATTGAGTCTCTGTTTGGTAGACAACTCTGCAGCTGTGGAGCCAACGGCAGTCAGAGCGTTCATTACATCAGGGTAAAAGGAGGAAACTACCGCTCTGACGAAGACGTTACTGATGACGAATAGATCTTTAGCACAACATTCTGCTCTGTCTTTTCTGATGAGAATGATTCATGGTGTAAGGGATGCTGTTGTTTTCATTCCAGAGATTCAACATTCCAGTTGACTCATAGAATAAATACTGATTCAGTTTAACCACATCGGTCCTTTATAAACAAATGACATTTTATGAAGATGTTATCTGATATTTATGTGGTGATTGTATTTGCACATGTACAGATGAGCAGTGTTAGTGTGGTGTTTACTTAAGTAAAGGATGTCTCATGCACAGCAGGATGGACTGGATTTATGAGAACAGGAAGTGAGCTAAGATTGTTATACAATTTAGCGCTCTGGAGTGCGATCCATGTGCATATACATTATTAAACTATTGGGAGAAAGAGCAAATAGAGTTTGTTCTTTTCACAGTGTATAGAGCTGTACATCTTCTTGAAATTTAAATTTTAAACCTTGAATATTTTACACAAATTAATTATGCACCTTAACTCTTCTTTTTTTCTGAAAAGCCCTCAACTCACATTCTCATATTCAAACTCCATTTAGACGCATGGTCTAAACCCCATAATTAAAAGAATAATTCAGCCAAAAATGAAAATTCTGCCCCCTTTGTCATTCCAAACATTAAAAAAAAAAATTGTTTTAAATATTTAGGTTTCGACAGTTTATAGTGACCATGAGCTCCAAAAAGGACAAAAAATGCACTATAAAAGCACCATAAAACAAATATGAATTATACATGCATATATATATAATAAACACGTAAATAAACATTTATATAAATGAAAATAAAGAAATAGTAATTTAAAATAAAAAAATGACAGCAAACTGGTAAAATAAAATAATGGCAGATTTTTCATTTTGGCTAAATTGTGGATGTGGTTTCTGGATGCGGGCACGTAGTGGTGGTGGTGGCTTTACATTAGACTGCAGTTAAATGAAACTGGCAGTGTTTGATTTTCCAGCCCCGATTGGAGTTGGGAGTGTTGCAT
>RJVU01063551.1:578204-591155 GCA_003731715.1 Anabarilius grahami
AAAAAAAAAAAAAAAAAAAAAAAAATTCACACTTCAAATAACATTAAATACAAAATATTTATGCATTAAATACTGCATTTTTGCTTATTATTATTAACTGGGGAACAAGTTTTAAAAAAGGTCAGTGGTAAGGTCTGGGGCAGTCGTGGCCTAATGGATAGAGAGTCGGACTTGTAACCCAAAGGTCATGGGTTCGAGTCTCAGGTCCGGCAGGGATTGTCGGTGAGGGGAGTGAATGTCCAGCGCTCTCCCCACCCTCAATACCACGACTGAGGTGAGACCCTTGAGCAAGGCACCGTACCCCCAACTGCTCCCCGGGCGCCGCAGCAATGGCTGCCCACTGCTCCGGGTGTGTGTTCACTGCTGTGTGTGTTCACTGCTGTGTGTGTGCACTTGGATGGGTTAAATGCAGAGCACAAATTCCGAGTATGGGTCACCATACTTGGCCACATGTCACTTCACTTCACTTAATTAGATGTTAGCTTCAGTCTACTGCTTGTTGTGTGGACCAATTCAATTATTGTCAACTAAAATTTTGTTTTTTTGTTTTTTAAATATTTCTCTGCTGCAGTTGCAGTAATGATGCCCTTGCATGTGGAATTGAAGATTCATTGTTTGGAAATAATCAAACTTGTATCATATCATTTCTGATGCAGATTTTACAGTTATTTAAGAGTTTTAATATGCATTTCTTTCTGGTATTACAAAAACATGCTATGCACAAGTCATTTTTGGTACATGCATGAGTTTGTTACTACTTATTCTGGTGTTCTCAATAACAGAACATCGCAATAGTTTAGCCATGTTTAATGTGAACAGGAACTATTTCAGGAATGGCACAAAGATGTGTGACTGTTCAAGTCTCTGTGTTTAGATCAGTGTGCCCAATAATGTGCCTTTTTGTCCTTCATTATGTACTGTATTTAAATAAAATAAAAACCAATCAAAAAAGCCATTATTTTAATCTCCTCACATTCTTTGTTCGAGCTCCCTCACAGTCCCACCTGATAGGGGGGAATCATCATATTCATGATGATTCACACCTCCCCGCAGACAGCCTTCCTGACACAAAACATGTCTTACAATTTTTAAATCATTTCTTAGTAAAACTTCTAGGCTACAAGATCCAGTTCCCAGAAGTCTTGTGAACAAATATTCATTATGGGTTTTATGGCCTTATTTCAGTGACTAAAAGGGGTTAGTTCACCCAAAAATGAAAATTCTGTCATTAATTACTCATCCTCATGTCATTCCAAACCCTTAAGACTTTTGTTCATCTTTGGAACACAAATTAAAATCTTTTTGATGAAATCTGAGAGCTTTCTGTTCCTCCCTAGACAGCTGCGCAACTGAAACTTTGACACTTCAAAAAAAAAAAANAAAAAAAAAAAAAAAGATTGTAAAATTAAGCCATATGAATTGAGTGGTTTAGTCCTAATTTGGGCTTTTACTCACATATAAATCATGATCAGCAAACATAAGAAGCTCAGCTGAACCTGAATGATGCACGAGAACAAACCTCTTCCAGAAGCTCAAACGTGCTGCGTAATATGGGATTGAACCTCATTGGTTCTTGCAGAACTCAAACGTGCTGCGTAACACACTAGAAAGAACCTCATTGGTTCTTGCGCAAGCTCAAATGTGCTGCGTAACACAAGAATGAACCTCACTGGTTCTTGCAGAAGCTCAAACGTGCTGCGTAACACAAGAATGAACCTCATTGGTTCTTGCTGAAGCTCAAACGTGTTGCGTAACACAAGAATGAACCTCATTGGTTCTTGCGGAAGCTCAAACGTGCTGCGTAACACAAGAATGAACTTCACTTGTTCTTGCTGAAGCTTAAACATGCTGCGTAACACAAGAATGAACCTCATTGGTTCTTGCAGAAGCTCAAACGTGTTGCGTAACACAAGAATGAACCTCATTGGTTCTTGCAGAAGCTCAAACGTGCTGCGTAACACAAGAATGAACTTCACTTGTTCTTGCTGAAGCTTAAACGTGCTGCGTAACACAAGAATTACCCTCATTGGTTCTTGCAGAAGCTCAAACGTGTTGCGTAACACAAGAATGAACCTCATTGGTTCTTGCGGAAGCTCAAACGTGCTGCGTAACACAAGAATGAACTTCACTTGTTCTTGCTGAAGCTTAAACGTGCTGCGTAACACGAGAATGAACCTCATTGGTTCTTGCGGAAGCTCAAACGTGCTGTGTAACACAAGAATGAACTTCACTTGTTCTTGCTGAAGCTCAAACGTGTTGCGTAACATGAGAATGAACCTCATTGATTCTTGCTGAAGCTCAAACGTGTTGCGTAACATGAGAATAAACCTCATGGTTCTTGCGGAAGCTCAAACGTGCTGCGTAACACGAATTAACCTCATTGGTTCTTGCTGAAGCTCAAACGTGTTGCGTAACATGAGAATGAACCTCATTGGTTCTTGCTGAAGCTCAAACATGTTGCGTAACATGAGAATGAACCTCATTGGTTCTTGCTGAAGCTCAAACGTGCTGCGTAACACAAGAATGAACCTCATTGATTCTTGCTGAAGCTCAAACGTGTTGCGTAACACAAGAATGAACCTCATTGGTTCTTGCGGAAGCTCAAACATGCTGCGTAACACAAGAATGAACCTCATGGTTCTTGCGGAAGCTCAAACATGCTGCGTAACATGAGAATGAACCTCATTGGTTCTTGCAGAACTCAAACGTGCTGCGTAACACAAGAGAATGAACCTCATTGGTTCTTGCGGATGATCAAACATGCTGCGTAACACAAGAGAATGAACCTCATTGGTTCTTGCGGATGATCAAACATGCTGCGTAACATGAAAATGATCCTCATTGGTTCTTGCAGAAGCTCAAATTTGCTGCGTAACATGAGAATGAACCTCATTGGTTCTCGCACGTGTCAAGCAAACATGCTTGAGCTTCCATTTACCTCAACTGATGTGTGAGTTGATGAATGTTTACATGTGAATAAAAGCCTAAATTAAATGTTCATCATATAAAGCAAACAAGTCTCTTCAGAAAATTTGGAACCGCTCAATTAATATGGATTAGTTTTACGATCTCTTTATAAACTTTTTGAAGCGTCAAAGTTTCAGTTGTGTAGGCTGTCTATGGAGGGACAGAAAGCTCTCAGATTTATTTAAAAAGATCTTCATTTGTGTTCCAAAAATGAACGAAGGTCTTACAGGTGTGGAACGACAAGAGGGTGAGTAATAAATGACAGAATTAAAATTTTTGGGTGAACTAACCCTTTAAATTGATAACTGTGCAATGCTGTGCTTGTATGTTTTCATATGAATAAATATAAATCATTTTAAGGTGGCTGTGTAAGTCTATAACTTAGCAGGTCTTGGTCTCGGCTCTTTCAGGCTGAAACCTGTTCAGTCATGTCCTGATCTGACCTCTTTGACCTCTGCACCCCTCATTTAGCACTGAGCAGGCGACTCCACCACCCTCTGTGTTTTACTGACTTTACATATAAAATATTGTATGAACATCTGAATCTGTTGGTATTTTTGCACCTCTGGACCACAGGAAAGTAAACACTTTCACAGAATGCAATTTATAATGCAATACAATATAATATAATATATTCTTTAATCTGTATCCCAATGTAAGGTTTGAACATAAGCGTAGATTGTCAACCTGGGATGTTTTATTTTCTGTTTCATTTTACATAAGGTTCACAATTTTTTGCAAATCTGGGATTCAGGATGGAATTTGGGATTCTAAAATGTGAATTTGTATTTTCATGCTATAAAAACAAAAAATCCATTAGAAACAAATTTCCATGAAGAATGTATAATAAAGATTAACTTAACTTAAATAATACAAACTTTACCAAAAATAACCGGGAGAAAAAAATTATTCATTCATTTTTCACAATTCCTTTTTATTCGATTTTTTTCAGTTGTTTAATATGACCTACATTTCATACTAGACTAATTTTATGTTTATATTTACATGTGTGCATTTAGCAGAAGCTTTTTTCCAATGCGACTTACAAACAAGGAACAAAAACAATTTGCCAAAGAGCCAACAATATTCATATTTTTCCTTTGCGTTTTTCATGTACAGATGACAACATTGTCAAAACGATCTCATTCACACAGATCCGTAAAAACAACTAAAATCCACCGACTAAAGTCACTCTGTAAAGAAACACTACACACTATGACATCACCATTTTCCCAAATTCACGTTTTTGTAGTTTACATGAAGTCGATAACGGTATCGTTTTCAAAAACTTGCACTTTGAATTCCATTTTCAAACGTTTGCATTTTCAGGCCCCCAAAACGCTGTTGTCGCATAAATGAACGGCCAAACGCATAAAAAGTTGTAAATTTTTAGTTGAAAATGGTGTTGTGTAAACAACCCCTTCCTCGATAAGGGTTTATCTAGTTCTCAAAACAAACAATATGGGATTTGCTACTTCAATGTCTCTGAAAAGTAACAGGAAACTGAAGTGTACAGACAGTATTCGTAGAAAGTGTGGAGTACTGTACTTCAGTGTGTGTCTCCTGCAGTGAAGGCTCTCACTGTAGGCCGGCTCTGGTAATCTGAGAGCGAGTAACTGGACACTGGAGTTTGGCAGGAGGTCAAAACACTAGAGCCCTTGGTGCCGAACTATTACCTCTATTACCAGCACTGTTGTGCACTCAGTGATTTAAAGTTGAAAGTGCATTGAGTTTAAGGAAACTGTTGAATGACACTATGTCAACCAATGAACATTGCACCAAACCCCCCTTACTAAGATTTGTGCACTTAATCTATAATACCTGCACTTAAGTTAATATTTAAAGGGTTAGTTCACCCAAAAATAAAAATTTAGTCATAAATTACTCACCTCATGTCGTTCCACACCCATAAGACCTTCGTTCACCTTCAGAACACAAATTAAGATATTTTTGATAAAATCTGATGGCTCAGTGAGGCCTGCATTGCCAGCAAGATCATTTCCTTTTTCAATGCCCAGAAAGGTACTAAAAACATATTTAAAACAGTTCATGTGAGTACAGTGGTTCAACCTTAATATTATAAAGCGGCGAGAATACTTTTTGTGCACCAAAAAACAAAATAGCCACTTTATTCAACAATATCTAGGGATGGGCAATTTCAAAACTGCTTCATGAAGCTTCGAAGCTTTACGAATCTTTTGTTTTGAATCAGTGGTTAGGAGCACGTATCAAACTGCCAAAGTCACGTGAACTATTGAAATTTCGAAACACTTATGACGTAAAGAAGCCTCGTTTACTGAAATCACGTGATTTTGGCACTCCGTTTTAAATATGTCTTTAGTAGCTTTCTGGGCAATGAAAAAGGAAATGATCTTGCTGGCAATGCCGGCCTCACTGAGCCATCGGATTTAATCAAAATATCTTAATTTGTGTTCCAAAGATGAACGAAGGTCTTTCGAGTGTGGAACGACATGAGGGTGAGTAATAAATTACATAATTTTCATTTTTGAGTGAACTAACTCTTTAAATGTGCAATAAATAAACCAATGCTATTTTATTTTAATATTTCAATGCATTGATTTAGGCTTAGAAAACAGATCAAATGAATTTTCAAGACAGACTGTGATGGAAAACACAGGCGTACCACATGAGAGCACCCAACACCACTGCATCATCATCATCAGCTAAACACGATTTACTTCTAATTATACAATATGTGATTTTGTTTCTTTATTATACAAAATGTAGGGACATTTTTTGGTCCCCATGAGGAAAACCGCTTATAATAAATCATACTAAGTGATGTTTTTTTTTTAAATGTAAAAATGCAGAAAGTTTTCTGCATTTAGGGTATAGAATTAGGTGATATACCGTTTATACAGTATAAAAATCACGTCTATGGAAAGTCCCCATAAAACATGAAAACCCAACAATGTTTAGATTTGTCATATTTGTATGAAATTGTGTATGAAATTGACAAGATAAAATAATTAGGGTTAAAATAAATTTAACAGAAATGACTTAGGCATACCACCGCAGCTAATATCTGCATGTTCGGAAATCAATACAAAATAATCTGATAAGGACTCTGCTGCTATTATGCATATCATAATAAGAAGTCGAATAGACCGATTTGCATGCGTATCATGACGTCACCCTCCAGGGGTCGTCAGGGAGGCGTGGTTTGGTGACGCATTGCGGCTGGGACTTCATGAAGTGAGCATGTAGATCAGATCAGATCAGGACACGCACAGCACAGGATCACTGTATGGACGAATGCATGAACATGCGTGATCGCAATGCATCGCTGCTTTAGCTGGTGCATGTAAATCAAAGCCTTGAACATGGCAGAGGTGATCCGTATATGAACTGGACACTCTATCAACGCCTTAAAGGTGCTGCGCACTTACAAGATTGAGCGGATTGTTGTGCGATCGATGAAGATCTGAATCATGTCAAGCGGACAGGACGAGAGCACAGTCCGGGTGGCGCTCAGGTAGGGCACTAGCTCTAGTGTGCGTTACTGATGTGCACTCATGCACTTGTCACCTGCTGCACCCATGCTCGTGTGCGGATTTTATCACCCTAGAATTAATAGAAACAAATGAGAGGAATTTATGGTTTGCATAAAAAATGAAGACATTAAGATTTTTTGCAATGATAAATTTATTTAATTTATTGCCCGATTCTTAAAGGGATAGTTCACCCAAAAATTAAATTTCTGTCATCATTTACTCACCCTCAAGTTGTTTCAAACCTGTATGAATTTCTTTCTTCTGCTTGACACAAAAGATATTTTGAAGAATATGGGTAACCAAACTTGACGGGCCCCATTGACTTCCATAGTATGGAAAAAATTACAATGGAAGTCCAGTCATTGGGGCCCATCAACTGTTTAGTTACCGGCATTCATCAAAATATCTTCTTTTGTGTTCAGCTGAAGAAAGAAATTCATACCGGTTTGGAACAACAGAATTTTCATTTCTGGGTGAACTAAACCAATTAATAACACCATGAACTATAAACCTTGTCACAATGGGAAGTTTTCCATGCAAATAATTTGTCTGTGTATGTTGAAAAATGGTAGCTACGTGACAAAATTACAGCCAGAAAGTATATTTCAGGTGTAACCCGGATTTTGGACCAATGAGATTTTACAATGGGCTGGGCAAACAAGGGCCACGCAACATAATCCCCCTTTTTCCTATGCCCCATGACGTTTTGCGTGAATAATGGGAGTAACTTCCATTAAACAGTGAAAGGTTCGCTTTATGAACGCAATAATAAGCATTTTCAAAAACTGGGTAAAATTAGAAAACATTATTCTACTCACCCTTCAACCATCAAACAATAAAAGGAGACTTGAAAGTGTAAAAGCATTTACAAATTACTAAAACGATGAATAATCCAAAAAGCTTGATTATTTCCGCAGCAATATTACAGATGTGTTAAATATCACTGTAGTAATATGTCTATATTATGTAACATATGTTGCCCTAATCAAAAATATTAATTTACTGCATTTTTGAGTGATATTTCAAAGTGATTTCCATCATTATGACAGACAATAAATATTGTATTTACCTGCTTTAGAAACATTCTGGGGAGAAAAACAAGGTATTCTCATTGCATTACAGCAAATCATTCATGGCATATATTGTAAAATTAATCGGGAGAGCAGACCACAGATGCACAGTATATGTTGTGCTTTTTCATACTGTAACAGTGGAATACAAAGGGAAAAAAGAATGCAGCAAATGAAAATAGCTCTTGCCACAGATAGTCTTGTGATACCATATATCACATTAAAATACCAAGCGTTACATTATTCTCCTGACGTCTGAAAATAGAACATGAAGGAAATTTTACAGGTCATTCAGTGAAGTTGATGAATAAAGATTATTTGTAGCACAACCTTATGGTTCCAAACTGGAAGTGTTTCCCGTAATCTAAAACGCACAAGGCTCTTTAGGAAAAAGGTGGATAAAAGAAGCAATGGCAAAGTCATATGTTATTATCCCTGGATAGGATAGGACGTTTTTGACTAACAGTGATTTGCGGTGACCATAAGGCTAAAAACATACTCTTCGTGTGAGTACAGATGCTTCTAGCTTTTTTGAAGCTCATTTTTTCTCTTTCGAGACTGTTACACACCTGTGTTTGTGTAGTGCAGTGGCAGCAAGTGCAGTTGCATCCAAATTTTCATACTTCCCTACTGTATAGTAAGCGAAAAATAGAATGTGAAAAGAGTAGTGTCCCAGTAAGTCAGTATTTATAAAACAGCAGGCGAAAAGTTCCCAGATAATTTACTGCTTCCGGTGAGATCTCATGGACACTTTACTATCTCATGAGGCCTCGGGAGAGGATTTGTGACTGGCAGTTATGTAACTGACTCTGGTAGGTCACATGACTATGACAACATGATGAATGTAGAATGACCAGATTACATTTCGTACGTAGTATGTAATGTACGTAGTATGTAATTTCGGACACAACCTATGTTTTTGGCCTAAGTCATTCATTTTTAACAAGAATTAGTAACCTGAGTGACCGAGAACATTGACGATGCAAAGTTCAATTGAATGCAAACGCGCAGCATTGCGAAGTGAAGACTGTGTTGCCCATGTGACCTGTTGCTGCAGTTGAGTAGGTACTACTATTAACCAACTGTACAGCAACTTGCCATCCTTCAGCGATATAATCGCCAAAAAAGTGCTTAATAGTTTTATTTATAAAATAGTTAAAATATAAATAATTGTATTTATTTGAAAATTAAATAGTTTATTTGAAATAGTCTACAATTTAAATAATATATAGACCTTATGCCCCAGAGAAACAAGCACACAGCCATCTTTAGAGTTTTATGTTTGAACTTCCGTTCTTGCGATAGCTCTGTAAATTTCTATGGCATCACTATCAAATAGTTATTAACTTATCGAAGAGTTAACGAAAGTTATCATGAGCATTGTAATGTGTGAAGCGGATGTTATAACAAATATCAGTTGACTGGGAAGATTTAAAAACGAACGGTTCATTCATTAATCCGTAAGATCTTACCTTCATGCTGTGGAAATACAAACCAGAAGAAAGAAGCCAATATAGCACTTCTCACACAGAAACCACTTTAAAACCAAGCTGCTTTTCTGTTGGTCAACGAGGTGAATTTGCATGGGAAACTTTTTCGCCCTCTCGCGAAACTCCCAATCACAAACATTCCAATTGAAATGTCTGGATTTTGCTTGCAAAAATGTGACTGCATCTTTACAGCAAGGAGATGGAAATGTGTGTAATTGTCATTAAAATTATATGACAATAAGAAAATATTCACAAGATTCACTCTGTAATTAAGCTCATTGTGTTTTCTTTATAAATGAAAGTCCCGAGTTAAGATGTAATGGTGCACATGATATACGCGGCGTCCAGCACAACTGAGGATGCACACATGATGGCAGGTGCGTGTGTGCCAAAAACGTTTTAGTGATAAGGATTTCAGTTGTGTGTATGTCATTTGTTTGAGTGGCATTCTGTGCTAAAAGTAGACCGTTAAGTGACAGATGATCAATGGAAGTAGAGGTTTATTGATGAATCTGTTCTTTAGATCTTCTTGATCGGCATGTTCATCAGTGTTTCAGATGTCTACAGAGATGCATTTTGTTGTTTACTGATCACAGTCAAATCTGTTACAGCCTGTCTGTTACAGGAAATGAAAGTCAATACTAGTCAGAGACCAGATACCATATATTAACCAGGCTGGTCGATAATTGTGTGGTAAATTAGTGTCAATTTCGGCCGAAACAGCTATTTTCGGTTTAAATGGTTTTGGAGCGACAAAATCAGTGACTGAAACAGGCGTTTAATTAGCGCTTCTATTTTTAAAACACTGCCCGGCCAAAAAAAAAAAGTCACTCTTTGGATTTTAATAGGCAAATACTTAAGAATCTTGAATGTATCATTATTACAGTGATTATTATGTTTCTATCATGTTATATGTTTGGCAACAGTTCTTTTAACCCTAAAAGATGGAGTGTGTAGCTTTTCATTTCTTAAACAACCATGTAGGAAGACACATCCTGGCCATATTTCAGGATGACAATGTCAAGATTCACCAGGGTTAAAATTGTAAAAGAATGGTTCAGAGAGCATGAAGAATCATTTTCACTTAGTACAGACCTTAATTTAATTGAAAGTCTTTGGGATGTGCTGGAGTAGACTTTACAGAGTGCTCACCTCTTGCATTATCAATACAAGATCTTGACCAAAAATTGTAGATCTTGTATTGACAATGCAAGAGGTGAGCACTCTGTAAAGTCTCCTCCAGCACATCCCAAAAACTTACACTGAGGTTAAGGTCAGTGCCAATTCATGTGTGAAAATGATTCTTCATGCTCCCTCCCAACAATTCTTTCACAATTTGAGCCTGATGAATCTTGACATTGTCATCCTGGAATATGGGAATGATACATCTTAATACATGGTTGTTTTAAGAAATGAAAAGCTACACACTCCATCTTTAGGTTGACAGTAACACAAATGGCCAATATGACTAATACCTGTAATTTTTTTAATGTAATATGCTATTGAAGTTGAATCATCAATATTGTTAACACATTAATTAAAATGTGAATAATTAAACTTTTTGCTTTTAATTTCTCCTGTGGTTTATGTAAACAGTAAATAAAAAAAGTAAGAAGATTAAGAGACATCTTTGTATCAGTGATCCTTGTTCTATAGTTAAATTCTGTCTGTTCCTTTTGTCTGCACCAAAATCTTGACTTTCATTTATTTTTATACAGTTTTCTTTAAACGTTTAAATGCATACAAGTTTGAAAATAAATCTACCTGTGCTTTTTGCACCTTCTCTGTATTTTTAAAGTAGCTGGATGTGTTTGCCTTTAGCTGTAGTGAAGATGTTTGACGGATTTAGATAAACAAGCTCATTGTGTGGATATACTGCCCATTTACATACAGTAATTCTGAATAAAATGCTACACATACATGCGTTTGCATGACTGGTAACGGTACAGTAGATCATGACATGAGTTGGAGAGACAGGCATGTATGACAGTGCAGTTTTGTCGAGTGAGTCAGCATCTCTGGTCTGATGAACACACTGTTATTGTGTAATGAAATCACTGCGAGTCGAGGACCTGTTCGTGCCTCACAGATACAGACTGATGTCCTTCCTCATGTTAATCTAGTTAGTCCACTGATGCATGTTATGACATTGAAATACATTAATAATAAATATTAGGGATGCACAGTATATCGGTATTGGCCGATATACAGTATGTTAATTTTTAATGTTATGGTTATTGGCCCAATAAGAAAATTAGGCTGATATATTAAAGCCGATATATGATGGATAATTTCCTCCAGCTGAGACATTTCAGATGCGCACTGTTCACCATGATGGTTTTGAATTGCTTGATTGGAATCACTTTGAAAAGGAAAATGCTGTTAAGTGCCACATGTGCAGTGCAACGCAAGTCTGTCATATAGGCTACATAAAATTATAACAAAAGATGATATAGATTTATTATTATTAGATGTAGATTTATCTGCCAAATATATTAGTTATCGGCTTCACAGACATATCAGATGAGCGCATCAACACAATGGCCAATCAGAGGTGTTTACGAATCCGCTCAACAGCACTCAAAGATTCAAATTTTTTAAATTTCAGTATCGACTTGTTACCGAAGTCAGTACTTTTGACAACTCTACACATAGCCATTAAATATTAAATATCACTTTCAATTAAATAGTCAGTAACAAAATAAAGAACAAATTCCAAGCAGTAGAACAAAAGAAACAATAACTTTTCAAATTATAAACATTAAGAAAAAAAAAAAGAAAAAGCTTTTGGGATTTTTTATATTTTATTTTTTTGGTATAATTGATGTACTATTATAGTTTATTTTTTAAATATTTTGAATTAGATTTAATTTTTATATTTTCTGTTTTAACAATTTTGTTGTGTTTTTGTCACTTGTTTAAAATATGTAAAATATTTAAAAAATGTATGTTAGTTATTTTAGTACTTAAACTTATTTTATTTCAACATTTCGTATTTTCATTTGTTTATCACTATATAGATAATATAATTATATAATTGAACAGGATATAGATAATAATAATAATAATATTGTATTGTATTATTCAATTAAAATTATTAATCATCAAATTTTCAACTGACGTACCATGGTACGACCATATGAAAGCCTTGCTGTATGAGTGGACTACTATATTTTTTTCCTCCGGAAATGATTATTTTCTAGATGTTAAGCATTTGAGCTGAAGCTGATGTGTCAAGCTCTCTGGTTTGTCTGTCGTGACCCCTGTGACGGTCACATCCTTCAGACTTTAGAAACTATGCGCAGCAGCCACATGTGGACATGCTCCCAGTCTGCAGCAGGAACAGAATATGTGCTCTATAATTGTAGTTTGTCTAGAAAGCAGCAATATTATGCAGAACAGACGTGTGGTGATTCTACCACATTCACCACGCCCAGCGCACGGCACTTCCTGCATGCTTGAGTTTTCGCAGTCTGGGCCTTTTTGTTCTGTTTGTTTTGTATCAAAAGTTTTACTTCATTATTTCAGTGTCCCTCAATCTCAAACGCCTTAACTTGAGTGATGAATAAACGCTCAGGCAAATGGAGTCCAGTCTATGTATATATCTAGAGCACATAAAGCTAGATGTCATCGTATACTGTTTCTAAATGTGCTTCGGTCTCTCCTCATCATGGCTGCAGAGTGGAGTATAATAATGACTTGCTCTCTTTGCCTGTATACATTTTTATATTTTACTTTAGTTTAATTTAGATACAACATTGAGCGTAGTATGTGCAATAAAAAACGAGAAGCTGGAGTTTAATATGCTGTATATTAGGGCTATAAATGTTAGTCAAATTAATGATTAAAAATATATATTTTTAAATGTTTTAAAAATATTAACACACTGTTTTCATGCATTTATTTCCT
>RJVU01063551.1:592057-656441 GCA_003731715.1 Anabarilius grahami
TATCTATCTATCTATCTATCTATCTATCTATCTATCTATCTATCTATCTATCTATCTATCTATCTATCTATCTATCTATCTATCTATCTATCTATCTATCTATCTATCGATCGATCGATCGTGGGGAAAATAATTATTTGATCCCCTGCTGATTTTGTAAGTTTACCCACTTACAAAGAAGCGAGGAGTCTATAATTTTTATGCTAGGTTTATTTTAATGGATAGAGGCAGAATATCAACTCAAAAATCCGGAAAAAACATATTATATAAAGGTCATAAATTGATTAGCATTTGATCAAGTGATCCCCTACCAACCAGCAAGAATTCTGCAATGCACCGCAATGGATTGAAATCCTGCAGTGCCCGCAAGGTCCCCCTGCTCAAAAAGGCACATGTACAGGCCCGTCTGAAGTTTCCCAGTGAACATCTAAATGATTCAAAGAAGGCTTGGGAGAAAGTGCTGTGGCCAGATGAGACCAAAATTGAGATCTTTGGCATCAACTCAACTTGCCGTGTTTGGAGGGAGAGAAATGCTGACTATGACCCCAAGAACACCATCCCTACAGTCAATCATGGAGGTGGAAACATTATGCTTTGGGGCTGTTGCTCTGTACCGTAAAATCTTGGACACGAACCTCCGTCCTTCAGCCAGAACACTGAAGATGGGTTGTGGATGGGTCTTTCAGCATGACAATGACCCAAAACATTCCGCCAAGGCAACAAAGGAGTGGCTCAAGAAGAAGCACATTAAGGTCATAGAGTGGCCTAGCCAGTCTCCAGACCATAATCCTATTGAAAATCTGTGGAGGGAGCTGAAACTTTGAGTTGCCAAGCGACAGCCAAGATACCCTAAGGATTTAGAGAGGATCTGTAAAGAGGAGTGGACCAAAATCCCCCCTGAGATGTGTGCAAATGTGGTGACCAACTACAAGAACGTCTTACCTCTGTGCTTGCCAACAAGTCATGTTTTGCTTGGGGATCAAATACTTATTTCACTCACTGAAATGCAAATCAATTTATAACCTTTATATAATGTTTTTTCTGGATTTTTTTGTTTGATATTCTGTCTCTATCCATTAAAATAAACCTACCATTAAAAATTAGAGACCCCTCATTTTTTTATAAGTGGGCAAACTAACAAAATCAGCAGGGGATCAAATAATTATTTATCTATCTATCGATCGTTCGTTCATTCGTTCGTTCGTCAGAGTGACTTAACTCAACTTCTAACTTGTTATAATTAGTCATTACACAATTACAGTCTTCATTGAATTAGTAAATTTTTTTCAACTCAGTGTGGTCTTCTTTTGTCAAAATAAATGATTTTTTAATGCATAGACATGTTTTCACCTGTGATGTGTAATGCTGTTGCTCTAGCTGTTGTCATCAGGTGAAATGTGCCATAACATTGTCTGCAGGTAAAGAGAGATGTGTGTGGCATCTTTCTGTATTGTCTGCTGTTTACAGGCTCCTGAAACCCATTGAAAGCATCTTTCTGACAGCTCTAGACACTTCTGCTGTACTGCAAGACAAAATGGCAACAAGTCAAACCCATTTGGATTGTGTTGGACACTGTTCTTTAGTTAAAGAACAAAGAACGCTCTCTCTCGCTTCAAAACGTCAGTTTTACTCGTCGTACCTGTTGCCCTCTGCTGTATCCCACAATGCATCTGGGTCCATCTGATATGTGTTTACTCCCATTATATCTCAGGCTGTATTTAGGGTGGGTTCTCCCTGGAGTGGGCCGCTTTGGTCTCTTGGCTCTCACACATGCCGTGTGTGAATGCGCACTCACATACTCGCGCTGTGAAAAGCTGTGCCGCTTCACTGCACTGAATCAATGGCTGTGTCGCATAGAGACTCAGTCTCTCCTAAAGTCTGTCGGCACAGATACGACCCCTGGGTCATACTAAGCACATTCTCCTGTCCCCATTGTATAATATTAAACTACTAATATTTAGGAATATTTAATATTTAGGAATGTACATTATATTGTTGCCATTTCATATATTAGTTGATATTGGATCTCCTATCACTTTTTTTATTATTATTGCCATTTGCGGTCATCTAACACTCACTTAAAGGTGCAATAAGCAATTTCTGAGAAACACTGTTGGTATTTGAAATCAATCCAAACAAACGCACCCCTCCCTTCATTGTTCCACCCCTAAAATGCACAAGCACACAATGCAACAGTGGATGTCTCTTTATCATAGCTGAAGCGATGCAAAATAATGCTTTGTGAAGAAAAAAAAACGCAAAGATGACGAATGAACAGGAAGGAAGAATAAAAAATGACCATCCAGTACACAGCACATATAGTTGGTTGTTACTCTGCAGCAGCACACCAGCTCCACAAACAATGACACTCAAACTGTCCTGTTAGTATAGCTAACATTACAACAACAGCATATCTTGGTTCTGTGAAACCACAAAACCAATGTTACTCACATATGGAGCAGAAACAATGCATCCTCAGTATCCTCAAGCTTTTCTAATATTAAAGCTGCAGTCTGTAACTTTTGCCTCTTTGTCACCATCTCTGTTTTAAACCTGAAATTGCAGTTATTTGTGGAATTATCATTTTTATGTGGGTTGTGCATCGGCACGGCTCCTCAGCGCGGATGAATCTAATGTTTTGAGGAGAATGTGGCTGTCAGTCACCGCACCGGTGGATACTATACAGGTACTTCAGAATCACAGATTGTAGTCTTGGAAGTAGGGCTGCGCGATATATCGCACGATACGAAAAATAACATTGAACTATTGCTTAAACAGGATTCTTAATGCGATTTATGAAACCGCAAAGGCTGCTATTGTTTTTTATTTATGCGCTGCTTTTCAATGAAGTATGGCTCCAAATGCTAATCCATCTGAAAGCACTGCGAGTCGCTTATAATGTACTTTTGGAAAAGCAACACGCCTCAAACATCTTTTCAGACACGAGAAGCATTTATTAACATCTTGTCCAACAAAAGACAACATTTAATAACATGTTTTTACTCCAAAACTCACTTCATAACGACAGTTGAGCGTCCTTCTGTGAGATGATGTGGCTTCTTACACAGAATAAGGCAGTCGTGTATTTATTAGTCATGTTTAATTAATCAAAGTGTTTCAATCTTCTGTTTATTCAGCTACAGCAATATGATGCGTGTTATCTTCTTCTGCTGCAGGGCATGTTTTGAGTTTCTGCGCAAGAGCGCCCTCTGGCTTTCAGTTAGAGCAGCATTTACTACTAATCACAGAGCCGTACAGCTCTGACAAGCCACGCATTAAATAATCGCAGCCTTTGCCATATCGCGTGCGATTATTATTATTTTTTTTATTTTTTTTTTCGCAATAAATCGTGCAGCCCCGCTTGTTGGAAGTATGAGCAAAATAAGTAATTTCACTGGAAAATGTATTCTGAAAAAGTAACAAATCTGCCACTTTTGTTCTGACCAACTGAGGGAAAAAAAGCATTTCAATAAATCACACTACCAATGGTGATTAAATCTAACGACCGCTTAGTTCATATCACATCAAACCGTGCAAATTATAATTATTGTTATACTTTGTTCTGAAATTGTTAATGTTAACAACATCAGCATTGGGTGACTACGTATATTTAGTGTGCATTAGAGTTATCTGTAGATTTTAATTTCTGTACAGTCTAATATCTAATGTTAATTTGTCATACCATACAACCCGCCATCAAAATGATAAGTTTAATTTTTCCAGCAGCTGTGAGAAAAAGCTATAAATGGTCCGCCACCTGCAGCATCTGTAGCCCCTCCGGTTTGAACCGCCCGCTCGAAGCGGGACTCACATGCAATATAGCCTACTAGCTGGGACTCCTTTATGTAAACAGATGTGACGTAATGATGCAAAGACGAACGGAAACCTACCAGTATCACCCAAATTAGAGCACATTATTACAAGCTTACCGTTGTGAATCGGGCTAAGGTAAGGAGATAGTTTTGAATGTTGGCTGGTTATGTACTTGCTCAAAAATTGATTTTGGAAAAAGTTACGGACTGCAGCTTTAACAAGGGTCTAAAGCTCTTGCCTTGCTCTTGTAATTCTCTCAGCCATCTCTCTTTTTACAGTCTTTCTTCAAATCTCCCTCTTGCCCACTCTCTCTCCTCCCCCATCATGGACACACCCCTCACTGCTGATTGGCTATAAGAGTGTTGTGCTGCTCGGTCCGATCCACTTTCAACAGCGTTTCTCAGAAATCCCTTACTGCAACTTTTTAAGTATGCATAAATTCCATTGCAGCATTTAATGATTGATTTTAGTTTTGTTTTATTTTTAGTTCATGTTAAAAAAATAGCCATAACATGAACATAATTGTAAGCTTATCGGAGCAGGCAATAGTTTTAATGTCAGTGAATCTCTATTGATATTAAAATAGATTCACTAAGATAAAAAAAATCATTTTAGTCCATTTTCATTTATCACAATTAATTGAACGAGCTGAACTTTTACTATTTTGGTTGAAGCAGATGTTGCAATTTTAAGTTCTAACATGGAAAAAAAAACACTTTTTTTTGTTTACATTGAATTTAAATGTAACATTGGAAACAGTTGTCAAAGGATCATTGGTTTTTAATAAGACTCATATTCCAAATGAAAATGCTGAAATGTTTGCGAGCAGCTCTGGAGATTTTGTGTGGTAGGTTCACGTTCAGCAGTGTATTTGTGTATAAAAGTCACAGTTTTATGAAATGACAAAAATATACAGGATTCTTACATTCTAATAAGTAATGCAGAGCAGAACACTGATATTATAAAACAAACCACAGGCTTGAAAATAGCAACTTCCCATAAAGATTATAAAGACTGTTTAGTCATTAATGTTTTTACAATCAGAAACATGAATGTGGCTGCTATAATAATGATTAATTTGAGCTAAAACTCAATGAGTGCTGTGTACTCAGACATGAGTGCATGTGAATGAGGAATTAAGGTTAAACAGCAGTAGATCCAGTAGTGGCCTACATTCTGTTACAGCATGGGAAAACCGCACTTTCTCACTGAGAGTCATGACAGACTGCGAGAGAGCTGTGCTGCTGATTCCTGCATAATGAAAGACTGTCCATGCACAGTCAAATCCACTAAATCTTTGTGTCTTCCTCGTTCAGTGGTTTGCATGCTCTTGTTACACCAGTCTCATTTGGTGTAATATGAATTGCAGAAAGAAGTGATCACTACGCCATTGCAATCAGCATTTTTGGGCTAATTTCATGATGATGATGATGATATTGTTTGATGCCTGCAGAAAATCTGGATTCTGTAAAACAATCAAACAAACAACAACAACAAAAAAGCCACACAAACAGAATGACTTAGTCTTGATAATATCCACCATTGGATATGGTTTTTTGGCCATAAAAAAAATAAATAAATAAAGTATATATCAAATTGGCCAAAATGTATATATTGATGCAGTCCTAGTTTGGTGCTGTAATATTAGTTTTTGTCCATTTATGATTCATTTCATCTTTTAAAGATTTAGTTTAGAATTTTGGAAAGGAAAGATTATCCAAGTTTCTCATAAATAGCTAACGGCGGGAGTGAAAGTTTACCCTTTAATGATTTATACAGACTGTATGAAGCTGCCTCAGGGATGTGAACATGACAGGAAGAGACTTGTTATCAGACGTCTAATTTCAGAAGGAAGATGTGAACACTCTGTATGTTCTCAGTAATTGTGAAATTAATAATGGAGTGTTTTAACTGGCATCGTATTTTATAAAATGTAATTATATTAGTCTGTTTTAATTTATCAGATATAAGTGAACGTGGTGAATTTTCTCTAGATTTCTCTGAAGTTTCTCTTTAGTTTGAAGCAAATGTTGTTATTTTCTATCATTAAGTTCTATCATTAAAAATATATATATTTCATGTGATCCTTTCTTTAATTAAAATGTAACATTGGAAACAATTTGCAAAGGATGATGTGAATTGCTGGAATTTATACTGTTTGTTTGTCTGGTTGGTTTGAATTTTTTTTAATTTTTTTTTTAAATTTTTTTACCTTTCTTTTCCAATTTGGTAGATGCAACAATTACACCATCTGAACGTAAAATATTCTCATATTATTCCAAAAGAAATTCTCTCTTTAAAATGTAAAACTTCATTCTACTTGCATGTTGCCTTTACTCTTTGGCTTATGTTACCTAGGCAGCGCAGGTCATTGATTAATGTCAACCAATAGCCAAACAGCAATTTAGATTGTTGTTGGTAATAAGCTTTTCTACAGTTAAAGCAGTAATTTAACGCTAATAAAGAAATTTAATTTAATTCAGTTGTATTATTTAGTGTAATGAGTTCAAACATTTGTCTGTAAATGGATGTAAATATTTTTATATTAATATTAGAAAGATAAACATTTTGGGTTAGAAAATGTTATTAAATTGCTCTTTGAAAAAGACCATATTAAATCTAATTCATTAGTGATATTCAAAGTATCTTTTAACCTTTAACCTCATCTAGAACTTGCTTATTTCAATTTTTATTTATTTATTTATTTATTTATTTACATTGGTTGACATGAGATACTTGTAACGCACTGGTTGCGTAAACACACACGAAGATGAGCATTAACAGGTAATCTTTAAAGTCCCCCTGTAGTCAATTATTTTATCCCTTAAAACTCATCTTTGATCACCAAAATGACATATTTTTAAAAAGAAATTCAAGTGAACAAAATTTCTTCATGCCTTAAAATAGCTTGAATGTAACTCTACACCCTTGCGTTATTTAATATACACTGATCAATGAATATGCAAATTATCCCCACCTCCACTCGCTCACGCCAGCTCGGAGAGTCTACTGTTGCTATAGTGACGAGCAATTTGTTGATTGTGTTTTGGATATTTAAGAAAAAAGCTTGCCTCGCTTCGTATATTGTTTAATTTCTGATGCTTAAATTGTGTTTTAAATTATTAATTGGTAAAACGCCTTTGCAAAACGGTCTGAATCCACTTGCATTTGTTTGGACTGCTCTCTCACTGAATCACCTGAGGCGATTTCTCAGTAAAACAGACAGTATCGAGAGAATAAGCAGCCGTTTTCCTCTGTGAACATGCGCTAAATGGATGTATGACAATTTCGTTGCTTTTTGGAGTTTTCAGATTTAAAAAAAAAAAAACATTCAGATGAAATCCTGCAGCCGCCCCAACCTTCTCCGTAGGCTACATGAAATAAATGCACATCCTTGAATGAGCACGGATTTCCAGCGTATTTACTTGAACTTATCAGGTGGGCTAATATCTATGGTTTGATCGATTCCAGAGGCAGTCAAAATCAGAATTTATAATAGCTCACTCAGAACTTGACGTGTGAGGCCACACTGACTGAATATGCACATGAATCACGGTCACACGCACACGCTCAGAGCAATATTGTTTTAGCTATGTTTTAAAATATTTCAAGACAAAAACATGAACTTTACTGGCTTTACTTCAAGTCAGCTGTCACTTTACTTTGGCGCGAACCCCTATGCGCTTGCACACTTGGCACAGCCCTTGCGACGGTTCATTAATTAATATGAATTAATATAATTAACCTTTTGCTTGACTACGTTATCAAACAGCTAATAATGTGTTGCTAATGTTATACACACCGTTCCTGTTCTTCATCTCAGAGACAGCTGCCTTCTAACAATCAGTATCCTTACAAACACTTTAAACAACTTAGAACGTCAGTGGAGAAAGGCATGTAGTTCATCATAACATCGTAATAGACTCGCTATATTGCTAAATCTACACAATTTTTCATATCAACAGAATATATACCGGGATAACCTGGCTTCTCTCGAGACTTTCCTGCTTCAGAGCAGTCATTGTTAATGATATGCTAAAGCCTGCCGGCACATTGTTGTGATTGGTCACAAGGTAGTCTGTGACATCACAAACACCAACGATTTCAAACCGCGGGTTTTAGACTGTCTTTGGTTTACTGCAGTTTCAAACATAAAATACTCAGCAATGGTGCTGACTTATGAATAGGCTCGTTCGGGCTTAGACAAAAAATAATAATAATAATAATTAAAGCTGCGAGCAGCGATGAAAGGGCCCTCAAACCCGGGCTCACCGCCACCCGTTGGCCTTAGGAAAACTGTGAACAGTGGGCGACATGCATGTAAGCGGGTAAATACAGGAGAATTTTGGCAAAGTCATTTCAAAGTACCACACTTCCTGCTGCCAACAGGTGGCGCTTTCACTGTAACTGAATATTGGCATGTAGATGTCTTCAGGCCAGGACTATTATCAAACATGTGAAGTTTGGGGTAGATCGGACACTGTATGCCTGAGTTACAACACCTTCCTCTTTCATGGTGAAACATCAGACGTCATGGACACGCCCTTCAGCGAAAAATTGCGAAGATCTTGAGTTAACTTCGCAAAGGCCTTTAGATTAGACTGACCAAATATGATGTTTATCTGGTAAAATCTCTAGAAGGACTTCGTTATAGAATAATGTCTGGAAATAGCAAAAACTGCAAAAATTTTGCAGAGAAAATTCAAAATATCTCACTTCCTGTTGTGTTTTCAGATTTTGCACCCAGGGACTTTTTTGTAGGTATTGGGCTGTTACATGTGTCTACTGAATTTCATACCTGTACTTGAAACGTAGCGTGAAAGGCGCTTAATTGAAATTTTGTAGGTGGCACTATCTAGCCATTTTGCCACACCTAATTCTGAAACCCATATTAGACGTAAATTTCTTCACTTCTGACATGTGTGCAAAGTTTCATGAGTTTTTGAGCATGTTTAGGCCCTCAAAAATGCGATTCATTTCGGAGAAGAAGAATAATTGACAGCAATTACAATAGGGTTCTCACACCATTGGTGCTCGGGCCCTAATAATGTGGGACCTTCCCTTGTGGGAACTGGAGCATTGTACAATGGGTGGCTGGCAAATAGGGGGCCGATGCAGACATCATTAGTTGCGGAAACATGTAATGTGGTAAATAGAATGTGACCTCTCTGGTGGGGAAGGACCCGGAGCTTGTGCAAGAGGTTGAGTGATACCAACTAGATATAGTACACACAGATTGGGCTCTGGAACCAAATCCCTGGATAGGGGTTGGACTCTCTCCTTCACTGCAGTTGCTCAGGGTATGAAGTGCCCAACAGGTTTTGAAACACTCACAAGCCCCTGACTCATCACCACGGTTTTGAAGTTTAACCCGTTGGACAAGAGTTTCACCTCGATGTGACTTCATGTTGCAGAGTGGAAGATTCTGACTGTGTTCTGTACTCATGCGCCCAACCTGAGTTCAAAGTATCCAGCCTTCTTGGAGACCCTGCGGCTCTGGAAGAGGAACCACCTGGGGACTCCGTTTTACTTCTTGGCGACTTTAACGACCATCTTGGTGACAATGAAGAGACCTGGAAGGGAGTGATTGGTAGGAATGCCTGCCTGATAAGCACCCAGGTGATGTTCTGTTGTTGGAATTCTGTGCTCAGCATGGATTGGCTATAACAAACATAATGGTTCATAGGTGTACCTGGACTACCTTAGACAAAAGTTCAATGTTTGACTTTGTTGTTGTATCATCGGGTCTGCGGCCACATGTTTTGGACACTTGCTGAAGAGAAGAGCAGAGCTGTCAACTGATTGTCATCTGGTAGTGAGTTGGATAATTGTGTGGGTGAACTGGGAACATTTGACAGAGGATCCTGCCTGTAAGATCTTTAACTCCTACCTCCAGAGAAGCTTTTCCTTCATCCTGAGGACACATGGAATCCAAGTGAGCTCTGTTCAAAGCCTCCATGACGGAAATGGCTGTCAGGAAGTCAGGACGGGAACTTGCTGATCTTGTCTGGTGATATTGGTCATCACTTCCAAATCTGAAGCCATGATTCACAGCTGGAAAATGGTTCTCCCACATCATGTAGAGAGTGAGTTGCTTCCCCAAATAGAGGAGTTCAAGTATATTGGTGTCTTGTTCAGTGAAGGCAGTTCAACGTTTGAAATTGATAGTCAGATAGGTGCAGCAGTGGCAATAATGCGGTTGTGGTACCGCATTGTTGTGGTGAAGCAAAGGCAAAGCTCTCAAGTTTACTAGTTGATCTATTTTCTGACCCCCATTTGGGGTCATGAACTTTGGGTAATGACAAATAGAATGATATTATGTAGGGGTGGGCGATATGACCAAAACCTTGTATCACAATATGAGCAATTTTATTTTATGATAACAATATCACAATTTAGTTCTTTTTGCTGTAAATAAGATTTTAAATCAATTTGATACCATTGAAATTTCATAATTCTTGTCACCATTTCAAACAAACAAATAAAAAAACTCGAGCTTACTGAAGACAAGTAAACAATGATATAATAAGAACAATGAAACCATTACAAGCTATAGGAAAACAAGCTACAATGGAACAAAGACACAAATGAAATAGACCTACCTGAAAAACTTCAAGCACCAGAAATAAGAAATACTACATTAATTGTATAAAGTAATCAAATTTACAAAAACACTGCGTAGTCTTCACTGTGTAAATTAAATCTACATTTATTCTCATTAAAGTTACAATGAGTGAGAGATTTCTTTTTTTTTTTTTTCTTGTTTTGTTTGATTAACATTTATGGCAGCAACTTTATTAGTGTTACTTACTGCTCTGAGACTCAAAAGGTTCAAGATCCAAATGCAGCTTTTATTAGAGGGACAATCCAGACACGTAATCCAAAATACAGGCAACAGTGACAATTAGGCTGCTGTCACTTTAAGACCGAATGCATGGAACCAATATACTGATTCACATGTGTTTTCTTTCTGAGCTGTTTATGTTCACTTAAGACATGAATGACAGTGTTTATGAGGATACTTGCAAAGACGGGCATTTTGGCACATAAGTATGTTTATTTAACTTACTCAGTTCATTGCTCAGTGCTCTATGAGCAGCAGCTTCATGTGCATGTGTCTCTCTTCTTCTCTTTTGCTGCTTATTGTGATTCAACAGTTTAAAATCGCTAGTTTTTAAACTGCAGTGCTTAAAAAATGCATGCAAATGATAAGCTTTCATGACGGCACGGCAACGTCACGAGCGTAACCGCGGTAAAGATGAAAGTCCAAAATCTTGTCTACCGGTATGTTGCCCACCTGTAAAGACTCTCGCGTCTTTTGCAGCGTCTCACATGAGCGCCGTGTTTTTAAGACGCCGTGACAAGTTATGAAAATTTAAACTTTTACATGCAGCGCCGCTCATCATTGTCAGTTCCAAAACAGTGGACCAATCAGAAGAGGGGGCAAGCATTGCAAACTTCTGTATACAGTAGCAAGTTGGCGTGGCAGCTGTTTTATTTGTTCATTATTGCCGTTATTGCATCATGTCTCAAAAGTGTGTCTCCCTCATGTTTTGCACTGCGCTTTTTTAAAAACCATTCCTGATCGCCCCGTCTCGTCTTTTTAGATGCAAAGGTGCGTTCTGTGTGAACGAGCCCTTAGGAGGGTGTCTGGGCTAACCTGTACATTCTCTTCCATATACTGAATGAATCATTCAGACCTGCAAAGATCCATCTGAAAAGAATGTTGTTGTTTTTTTTAGTTCCCCAAATCAGACATTGCTACTTAGAACAGATGTAAAGATTAATGAATGATGGCACACATTTCAGTCGGTTCTTTATAGTTTGTTACCCATTATATTAACTGTGATATGAATTATGTGATTTTGTTCTGATTTGACACAGAAACAATTCATACCTTACAGAGACTGGCTCTAACCCATCCTCTGCTCATCTGTCACCCACATATCTGTCTCTCTCTTTCTGTCTCACTCTCTGGTGTGCAATACAGGATAGATCCAGTATCAAACACACACAGTACTCTCTCTGTGCCTCTGTCAGTGAATTGTGCTCTGAACAAAAGCGTCTCTCACAGTCAGAGTGAAAGCTCAGCCTCTGCTGTCAGGTGCACACACAGAAAGTGACATCAGTGTCTCTTTTTAGTGGTGTTCTTAGAAGCCAAGCATAATTTTTACTACTGGTTGGTTATTTAAACAAACCCATAATTCTAAGTATTAAATTAGTGTGCTACAGACATGAATGATATCTCAAATCATGCCGCTTGTTAAAAAGAGGTTTGATGTTGCTTTTCTGAGTGATCAGACTGACTAGTGAACAATAAAACATCCTTACATTAAAAGGAGAAATGTTTAAATATGGAAAACATATCGGTAAAACTGATTAACGGTCAATCTGTGAAGTAAAGTGTCACACAGGGAACTCTGGGAATGTCAATTTATGTAAATGTTTTAGGTCGTTTGTGTTTTTTACTAATATAAAACAAGTTGAACAAAACATTGAAGTACATGTAATGTTGAATATGTTTTTTTCATAGTAAATGGGGAACAAAATCGATAGAGCATAGTACTGCAATATTTTGCGTAGAGATATTGTATCGATACACGGACACCAAGTATCGATATTTTCATGGCCTTAATTTCGGTTTGTGATTACCAGTGTTGTGCATAAATTTGCCGTAATCTCTACGTTTATAATGCGGAAAAGAATAAAAATATTTAGAAATATTTCTTTCAGATTGTAATTGTAATCTCACAAACAGCGCATCCCCCTCTCTCTACCGCATCTCTCTCTCTCTCTCTCCTCTCTCTCTCTCTCTCTCGCTCTCGCTCTCTCTCTCTTTCTCATGCATGCCAGTAAGCTGCATGTAAAGGAAATGCATTCTCACATATTTCTCAACATGGACCGCTTACATAATTGTTACAAATTGTTAGTGATACTGGATATATCTATTCTTTTAAAATCAAACTGTTTTGCTTTATTGTGTAGGCTATTTCACAACAAAAATAACTACACAGCACCACCTAGCATGCAAGTTGTACTCTGTTAATGGCAAATTTATGTATTTTCCTATTACAGTCAATTGTTCAGTTCATGAAACTGCAATGCTTGTTTCACATTATGAAATCAATGAAAATTGTGAGATACGTGAAATCGACCTTGTGTAGCTAGAAACATGTATGTATCAGATCTTAGTTTCTCTGTATCTTGCTGATTGTGAGGAAGTATTGTTTAGGTCAAATTGACAAATATTTGATCCTTTTGAAATGTAAAATTTCCTAGACGTTCTGTGTAGTGAGACACCCAGTGATTATAGGCTTATTTTAGCTGACTAATTTGCACTTTGTCAACACATCAGGAGGTTCTCATTGTTATTCAGCGTGTAAATGGGCATGTTATTTTTGTATAATTAATGTCTCTCTCTGTCACAGGATTCGTCCTCAGCTGGCAAAGGAAAAGATTGAAGGATGTCACATCTGTACGTTTGTGACCCCAGGCGAACCTCAGGTGGTTCTGGGAAAGGACAAGGCCTTCACATATGACTATGTGTTTGACATGAACTCGACGCAGGACACCATCTATGCCAACTGCACTGAAAAACTCATCGAAGGATGTTTTGAGGGTTATAATGCCACTATATTTGCCTATGGACAGGTTTGTGTTTCTTTCACTAAATCTTATATAATATGCTTGTTTATGTTAAAAAGCCTTTTGCATTCTCATTTAAACAGTCTGATCAGGGTCACACGTTCTCATCTATCTTAGGGAACCAAGGTTATATTAGTAACCGAAACGTTCCCTTTAGATAACTGTTCACTCAACATTGCGTCAGTAGCTGATGCTATGGGGAACGCAATCCAGCAGCACCGTGTTATTAGCGCAGGACTGTCCTAGACTAAAAGGAGGAGAAGAGGATCAGCGCAATCGCATCCACAATCCAACAGGATAGTCGGCAGAGGGTCTATAAGTTTAGAGAATTCTTCCTCTCCTATAGAAATGAATGAATGGAATTTTTCCTCAGGGACACTACAGTGCATTGTCTGACGCGATACTGTAGTAGACGGTTGCATGGTTATAATTTTCTCTCTAATATTGTCAAATCTTACAAGTAAAGATGTTCATAAAGTCATTACTGCTGTGCTGTTTGGAAACATCGGAAGTTGAAGCTCTATTTCTCGTCAATTTAGCCACTGTATCAAATAAATACCTAGGGTTGTGTTTGTTCTCTTATAAGAGATTTGAAAAATAAGTAGATCTAGCATTTTTTAAGGCCTTTCTGTACTCAATCATTCTCTCTCTCCACGAAATGCGGAAAACTTCTAGTTTTGTTTTCTTCCAGCTGCGCTCCATTTTTCTGGCAGCTATCTTAAGAGCCTGAGTGTGCTCGTTGTACCACGGCGTTGGATTCGTTTCCTTAATCTTCTTTAAGCACAGAGAAGCAACTGCGTCTAATGTGCTGGCAAAGACAGAGTCAGTAGTTTCTGTTGCAACATCGAGGTCTTCTAAGCTGTCTGGTATGCTAAGGTGATGAAACTGATCAGGAAGATTATTTATAAAGCAATCTTTAGTGGTAGAAGTGATGGTTCTACCATATTTATGGCCGGGTGGCGGTTTTGCAGCCTTGGCTAAATGTAGTATACACGAGATTAAATAATGATCTGAGATGTCATCGCTCTGCTGCAGAATTTCAACGGCATCAATATCGATTCCATGTGACAATATTAGATCTAAAGTATGATTACGACAAAGAGTGGGTCCTGACACGTGTTGTCTAACTCCAATAGAGTTTAGAATGTCTATAAATTGCAATCCCAATGCGTCTTTATCATTATCTACATGGATATTAAAATCACCAACAACAAAGACTTTATCTGCAGCCAGTACTAACTCCGATAGAAAATCAGCTAATTCTTTGATAAAGTCTGTATGGTGCCCTGGTGGCCTGTATACAGTAGCCAGCACAAATGTCAACTTACATAACATAAAGCACCATCACTTCGAAGAAATTATATTTGAATTACTTTTGAGTAATACTTAAGATATTACTATAAATTACAGCAACACCTCCCCCTTTGCCTTTCTGACGAGGATTGTGTAGATAATCATAACCTTGAGGGCTAGACTCATTTAAATTAATGTAATCATCTGGTTTTAGCCAGGTTTCTGTCAAACACAGCAAATCTAGATTATTATCTGTGATAATATCATTTAAAATAAGTGCTTTTGAAGAAAGGGGTCTAATATTCAGCAACCCAAGCTTCATCATTTGTTTATCAGTATTATCTGTTTTTTATTTGTTGAACATCAATTAAATTTTTACCCTTAAATGGGTTTGGAAGTTTTTTGTATTTACTAATTCGGGGTACAGACACAGTCTCTATGTGATAATAGTGGGACAAAGTGGGACAAAACCAGCCCTGGCAACAAACACCACCCAGGACTAAACTGGAGGGTGGAGCTGGCCAAAGCTGGAAGGGGCTGGCTCCTCTTCACTCATAACATGGCAAGAAGACTGTTTGGGCTGCTGCTCAGGGTTCAACACTATCCGGGGGTGAGGGCCCCTGATGCTTGGGAAGGGGTAGTGCTTAATAGGAGCCTGGGTCACACCTGGGTCATTTGGATTTATTCGGTTCATATAGGCATATTTAATACCTGTATTATATTACCTGTATTACCTGTATTGCCCAAGACAATTTTCCCTTAACAGGGACAAATAAAGTATAAGTATATAATAAACATGGCAGTCATGATCAGATTCATACAAAAACAAAAAAATCTATCTGAGATTGCCCGAGGGAGGTGGTCTCAGTCTGATTGAAAACAAACTCTAAAGTTTATCATTAAAATGTAATACCTCTGCCTTTGAAATGACTTTTCTTCTGACATCACCAAGCCCTCTTATTTTTCAGCCCCTCCCCTCTCAACCATCTACCAAAGTGTGATGCCATCCAATCAATCCCACCCTTAAAGGAATAGTTCACCCAAAATGAAATTTCTGTCATCGTTCTCTAAAATATCTTCTTTTATGTTTCACAGAATAAAGTAAGTACAATTGAATGACATGAGGGTGAGTAAATGATGACATTTTTATTTTTGGGTGTACTATCCCTTTAATGTTTCTTCAGGTTGTGAATGCCATTTTGACTTTAAGATGCTTCTGGTTATTTATTGTCCCACAGGTGAGGGATATTAACACATCCAACATAATTTAAGATGACAAGACAAAGGAGTATAGATTTGTCCTGGTATTTATTTGTGCTAGCTCTGATCTGACATCCATGTATTTTTCATGTTCTCTCTATATGGCTAGCGTTGCCCTTGACCTGCATTTCATGGCTGACTTCACCCAAACACCAGAACCCAGCTCTGATATCTGCCTGTCTCTCCCTCTGGCACTGTGTTAATCCAGATTTCTCAACAGTCCCACTCATCCGCCAGACAGACACATCAAACTTCAGCCATCCTGACAAAAAAACAAAAAAAAACAAAAAAAAAACAGTACTAATAAGATTAGTCTATGTGATGGCATAAAAATTTATTTATTATTTAAATGCAATCACATAATTTCGCAACAACTTAAATTGGGTTCAACCTGCACAATTTATATATTAATAATACAAATGCTGTTTTGATGTGTTGACACAGATTAGATCTTTGTGTTGTATTTCAGACAGGGTCAGGGAAGACGTATACGATGGGCACAGGCTTTGACATGGCCATACTGGACGAGGAGCTGGGCATCATCCCGCGGGCAGTCAGTCACCTCTTTAAAGGCATCGAGCAAAGACGCCAGGCTGCTGCAGATCAGGGCCGACCCGTCCCAGAGTTCAAGATCAGTGCACAGTTTCTGGAGGTACAGTGCTTGTGGATGATGCCTCGCTAGTTAATTTTAACGATCCCTTTGTGTTACAGATACTCTTCTCTAACTGCCATTGGTCAGAAAAATAATTCTACCCAAACTTATGCCATTGGTATTAAATAATAATAATAAAAATAAAAAAACAAAAAAATAACAAAAGCACATAACAAATTTAATAAAATTAAAATAAAAACTAAAAATATAAAATTAAAAGTTATTTAATATTAATTAATACCATAGGGCTGGGACGATACACCTATCTCCTGATTCGATACTGTCATGTTACTTGGGTGCTGATGATATCTGATGATATCATGATATATATTGCGATTTTTAAGAATTGCAATTCTTCAAGTATTGCGATTCGATATTGCAATGTTTTCATATTTTTCAGTTTTTTTTTTTGTTTGTTTTTATTTTTTGTTTGTTTTAACATTAGACCATGGGGAAATGTTTAACCATACACTTATTCAGACTGTACATGATGTATAAAATGAGTCATATTTACAAAAACAATTCATCACATCTTTCTGAGTTTTATCTCAGGAGCATCATTAATTACAGTACTACATTCTTAAAAAATGTGTGACATTGAATCATTTATTCAAGTCATTTGTCGCCACCTAGTGGCGAAACAATGTAAATGATAGTTTTCAAAAGGTCAAACTATTTTGATCGCTACATCATTGTTTATATTTGAATTATAAACTTTTATCCCAGTACTCAGTATTGGCTGGCTTCTGCATCACACATGTGTCGTGCTGCTCATGTGTAAAGCGTCGGCCAATACTGAGTCGGCGTTCTGACGTAAAACCCGGAAGCCTGCACTTCACTACTTTTCTGGACCTTGAATGTGATACTTGCAATACTTTCTATGGGGGATAAAAAACTGTCGGATATCATCAAAAATATCTTAATTTGTGTTCTGAAGATGAACGAAGGTCTTACGGGTTTGGAACAACAGTGTGAGTAATTAATGACAAAATTTTCATTTTTGGGTGAACTAACCCGTTTAGCGTGTGTGAATTACCTGAAGATGTGTGTCTCAGCATCTCTACTAATAGCGAAACTAAGTTTATCTGCTTCAAGAACAGTGCCATTATTACCTCGCTAGTGAGAAATGTCATGTAGCTGTAGGTTGTTAAACTATTTTACTGATAAAATTGTCAGAGCAGCACTGACAACACGTTTCGGTGCGAGTGTGTGTCCGTACTGTATGTGTGCGTTTGAGTGGGAGAGAGAGCGGGAGAAAGAGAGTATGTGCTTTCCGTACATAATAAAACGTAATTTTGTGGCAAAAAACATGGAAATAATTTGCCGTTTTTATCCTATTGTTTACCATATTTATTTGCTTGGTCAGTGTCGTTGTGGGTTTTGGTTCTTTTGCGGTTGTAGGCTGTAAGGACCTTTTGAAATAACTGAAATCATTTGGTGAAGTGATATGGAACTGTAATGCGGTCAAGACCTGCCTAGAACTACTTTAGCCATTCGTTTCTCTGAAAATAATTGCACACCTTTGAACGTTCGTCAAATAATCAGATTCAAGCATTCAATAGACCTGTAGTATAATAGTATATACAGAAAATTATACTAAAATATCAGACTTGTTCATTATTGTATGGTCTGTCTTCTCTCTCCATGAGTATCTTCAGCTATATAATGAGGAGGTGTTGGATCTTTTCGACACCACACGTGACATGGAGATGAGAAAGCAGAAATCTCACATTAAAATCCATGAGGACGCCAGCGGCAGCATCTACACTGTAGGCGTGACAACACGCACCGTCTCCTCAGAGGCAGAAGTGAGTGTCATTGATTTTTTTATTTTATTTTATTTTATTTTATTTTTTTATATGAGATATTGTTTCCATATATTATACATAAAATGACTACTCTGACTAAAGTATACTGCTGTACTTACCTGTGTTGTAGATGATGCAGTGTCTGAAGCTGGGCGCTCTCTCCCGCACTACTGCAAGCACTCAGATGAATGTACAGAGTTCTCGATCTCACGCCATCTTCACCATTCACATCTGCCAAGTGCGTGTTTGTGCACCTGCAGAAAATGTAAGTATCACCTTGAGTTATTGGGGTCTGGAGGATTGGGATGTTGAAAAAGTTCATCACACTCAACTAAAATGATTACTTTTTGAAAATTGTAAATGAAAATTATCATAAGGGCCATTTTTTCAATAATTTTTTTTTGTAGAGTTTTCATAAAATGTGTATATTGTGATTTATATAATTTTATTGACTAAATTAATATCATGCAATTTATTACTTCTATCACCCACCCTTAGAAAGTATTTGGATTATATTACAGTCTATTTATTTCCTTGTTTACTAAATGGTTAGTGTGTTTGTGGCAGAAATTAGGCCTCCACAGGAAGTTTAGTGCACTCACTAATTTTGTGCACACTTGGAATCTTTTTTTTTTTTTTTTTCAAATAAAGACAAGGTAATGCTAATTTTACATTCAGTGCACAGTGAAAATGACATAGCAAGTTTTGTGGATTTAAATTTTATTAGACATTGAAAAACTTGTTTAAATTATGTAAATGCTAATTTACTGAATACCAGTGGTACATGGGGGGAAAAAATGACAGCATCTGGCAAAAGAACCAGTAAACAAAGTCAGTAAACTAGTAAAGAAAGAGAATGAGCATGCATTTGTACTCAGATGCTGGGTTCTCAGAGCTTTCAAAATAAAAGTCATTATTTACATAATTTCTGACACTTGGCCAAACAGAAAACAAATGCAGATAATTAAAAACTAATTAAAAATATATTGGCTGATTGGCCAAATCTGCCAATATATTGGTCTTGGCGATGTATCAGTTGAACACTACTCTACTTGAATGGGGGAAGAACAAAATCCAAACATTTTCAGCAAAATTACATTTCAGTAACGTCAAATCAACAATAAAAATGTCAAATTTATCTTAAATTGTGCTTCTTCACACAAAAAGAAAAATTTATATTCATTTGAGTTAATGTGTAATCGTATTCTAGAGCAAAACAAAATCAGGCTCTTATAATTAAATGACAGGGCTTACATTCCCACAGCTGCCATATTATTAGGAAAATGCCATTTTTTAATAACTTCCATCTACAGTCTATGTTGATGTGTTAATTCAATTTTCATGCATTTTTTGATTTTTTCTTTCATCCAGCCCCCAGAGCAGGACAATGAGACAGACAATCGACTGGCCAACAGCTCGTCTGAGATGGAAGAGTTTGAAACGCTCACAGCCAAGTTTCACTTCGTGGATCTGGCTGGATCAGAGAGACTGAAGAGGACGGGGGCCACAGGGGACCGAGCCAAAGAGGGCATCTCCATTAATTGTGGATTGGTCAGAACGAGTAATATTATTAAATGAAAACAAATCTTCCACAGATCTTTTCAGGCTAGAAATATTTAATATAAGGAGAACTATAACAGAACCTGTAATATTTTTCTCTGCTCTTTCCTCGCTGTGATGTAGCTGGCGTTAGGGAACGTCATCAGTGCTTTAGGAGACAGAAGCAAACGATCAACGCATGTGCCTTACCGAGACTCCAAACTCACCCGCCTTCTACAGGATTCACTGGGTGGAAACAGGTCTGCGTGAAATTTTCTGAAAAAATTTAAATTCCATCAATTTTTCCTCACCTTCATTTTGTTTCAAACCAGAATGCCTTTTTTTTTTTTTTTATTAAAACACTAACAGCAATTTTGAAGAAGCTCTTTTTTATACAGTGATCATTTGTGACCATATGGCCCTATCATACACCCGGCGCAATGCAACACCAAGTGTTTTTTGCTTGTTTCAGCCTGACGCAGTTATCATCACATTGTTTAAATAGCAAATGCACTCGTGCCCATCTGTTCGCCCATGGGCGTGCTGGTCTGAAAACGAGGTGTGTTCAGGCACATTGCTATTTTGAGGCAACTGAAAAGGACTGTGCCATTGACCAACAGAAACCTGGTCTAAAGTCAATGGTGCAGTATATTTGTTATTTAAAGGCCGCGTTAGTAATATGCGCCTATAGGTTGGTGCACAACATGCGTATACTCTGCTTGTTACACACACAGGGACGCGAAGCAGCACACAAACATGCCAAATATTAAAAATAAAAGGATTACAATGTAAAAGATTATTATTGTGTACATAAAGATCAAAATGCCTACATGTCATAATGGATAGTCATTGCATGTATCAGAGTTACTATTTGAGTTATTATTTGCAGTAATGACAAATGAAAAGTGCCCCTGCGCCATGCACTTCAGACCATGCGCTTAGATTGTTAAAATAGGGCCCCATGTCTGTCAAGCTCTAAAAAGCATTAACACAAAAGTAGTCTGTATCCACTACATGCATTTTGGTATATTCCAGATCTAATGAAGTCATACTACAGCTTTGTGTGATAAGCAGACTGAAATTGAAAGGATAAATCACTGATAATCTTGCCTGCGGATGTCACTTTTAAAACTAAACATGTAGCCTTTCAACAGAACATAATGTCAGATTGGACATCATTGACGTAGAACCTGAAAATTTGATTTCAGTAAATATTTCAATACATCACTGAATAGCAACATCAATGTAGTCAATTTTATCATATGATTTCTGAAGAGTTGAAATATAGTAGTCATAGTCATATTTTAAATCTTCACTTTCTTTATCTAAAAAAGTCATATTCAGTTAAAATTCTTCAAACACTGATATGAAGCCCTTTGGTTTGCTCTAATTAACAGTATTTCTCATGAACAGCACAAAAATTTGTAATAACAAGATAATAACAGAATTATAACAGGATAATGGCAATTTTATCAACATCAAAGCCTTTACAACAATGTATAGTATTTTAAATGATTTCAGAATTGATTATGTGCTTTATTTGGTACTGTAGCGTTAGGCAGTATGAGTCAATAAATATAGCTGGACATTTTCTCTGGTCTCTCAGTCGAACAGTGATGATCGCCTGCATCAGCCCATCAGATCAGGACTTCATGGAAACACTGAACACACTGAAGTATGCCAATAGAGCACGCAACATCAAGAACAAGGTGATGGTGAACCAAGACAAGGCCAGCCAGCAGATCAGTGCACTTAGGACTGAGATCGCCCGACTGCAGATGGAGCTCATGGAGTACAGAACGGTGAGATTACGCTATCGACTAAAAGAGTGGTTCTGATAGGAAGGAGATGTTAGGCTTGAGAATGTTCTATGTGAGTTGGACTTCAATTCTGGCATGTTGTCTTCAGAGTATTCTCAAAATAAAGGTAGTTAATGGGTAATGGTTCAAGATCTGACCTGCTAACACAGAGTTTGCAGGTAGGGGTGACCCAAATAGTGTAGAATTATTCAGATTGGACTGTCAGAGGTATATCACACTCAAAAATGGTTTCCAAATTAACAAGCAATCTGATTGGCTAACTTCTGTGTAGTTCCTGGAATTCCTGGTAATTCCTAATTCCTTATTTTTGTGGATTTTTTTTCAGGGTTCTTTGATGGATAGAAATTCCAAAGAACAGCATTTAATTGAAAAAGAAATATAAAAAATATTAAGAAGCAAATGTATTGTTTGTGTGCATGTTTGGTAAATGAAGTAAAACTATGTCTGTTTCTCAGGGGAAGCGTATGGTTGGAGAGGATGGGCTGGAAAGCATCAATGACATGTTCCATGAGAACTCCATGTTGCAGATAGAGAACAATAATATGCGCATGCGCGTGAAGGCCATGCAGGAAGCCATCGACGCTCAGGGCGCTCGCCTCACACAGCTGCTCAGTGAACAGGCCAATCAGGTGCTCTCCAGAGCAGGTACATCAGTATATCAGTGCTGCTCATGGGAAATACTGTCAGTTGACATCAATCAATGGACTTTGGAAGATGTTTTATAGATGTTGACAGAATATTGACTATTTATTTCAGGTGAAGGCAGTGAGGAGATTGGAAATATGATTCAGAATTACATCAAGGAGATTGAGGATCTGAGGTAAAACAACCTTTAAAGAAATATTTGTCTGATACAATAGCTGGTATTTTTATATTTTTTTGCTGATATTTATATTTTTTTATATGAGGCTGATTATAAATATATACTGTGTTTGCTTATGTATTTCACACTTAATAATGTAGAATAGAGTACAACAGTCGGGATCCGGAAGTAAAAACTCAATACATTTTCTCTATAGGGAAACAGATTTTGAACGATAACTTGTAAACATTGAAAGACAGACCTACTGTGAGCTACGAGGTTGTTAATCGATGGTATTTTCTTCTGCTGAAGCCATCAGCCTGCATTATTTCAGCTTATTTTTAAAATAATTTTATTTAACAGCTGAATTCGTGGTGAAAAACTACATTACCCATGATGCTGTACAGAACATTACACCAATCAAAGAGTCGAAAAAATGCAACACTTGGCAAAAGAGCTCTTTAGCTCCGGTAGATGGAGCTAAAGAGGAATTTTGGAATTTCCTGGTAGATGGCTGCGTTGACTGTGGACTTCAGAAAACACAGTGGACCAACACCAGCAGATGACATGGCAGCCCAAATCATCACTGACTGTGGAAACTTCACACTGGACTTCAGGCAACCTGGTTTCTGTGCCTCTCCACTCTTCCTCCAGACTCTGGGACCTTGATTTCCAAATGAAATGCAAAATTTACTTTCATCTGAAAAGAGGACTTTGGACCACTGAGCAACAGTCCAGTTCTTTTTCTCCTTAGCCCAGGTAAGACGCTTCTGACATTGTCTTTGGTTCAGAAGTGGCTTGGTACGTGGAATGTGACAGTTGTAGCCCATTTCCTGAAGACGTCTGTGTACGGTGGCTCTTGATGCACTGACTCCAGCTTCAGTCCACTCCTTTTGAAGCTCTCCTAAGTTCTTAAATCGGCTTCGCCTGACAATCTTCTCAAGCCTGCAGTCATTCCTTTCACTTGTACACTTTTTCCTTTCCTTCCAGTCAACTTTCCATGAATATGCTTTGGCACAGCACTCTGTGAACAGCCAGCTCTTTCAGCAATGACCCTCTGTGGCTTACCCTCATTGTAGAGGGTCTTGATGATCGTCTTCTGGACAATTGTCAAGTCAGCAGACTTCCCCATGACTACTGTTGGGATTACTAACCTAAACCCAGTATTTATACCCTGAGAATGATAATTTAATAGAACTTGAAATTAAATATTCTACTAATTTGAGATACTGATTTTTTTTTATTTTGATAAGCAGCAAAATGTAATCATCAAAATGAAAACAAAAAAAGTCTGGAAATATTTTACTTTGTCTAATAAATCTAGAATATATTTAGGTTTTTACTTTTTGAATTAAATTACAGAAAAAAAAAACTTTTTTATGATATTCTAATTTATTGAGATGCACCTGTATATGCATGTTTTGCAATAAACTTAAAGTATATTGTCTTTTTATATATATTTAATTAACATTTTTTAAAGTGAATAGTTATATTTCGCCATTATTTTTTATTTGCTGTTGCAATGCTTCATGAGATTGTAGTTCTTTCCCTTGCTAAAGACATTAAAGGGGTAGTTCACCCAAAAATGAAAATTATCCCATAATTTACTCACCCTCAAGCCATCCTAGGTGTATTTGACTTTCTTCTTTCAGCCAAACACAATTGGATTTATATCAAAAAATATTCTTGCTCTTCTTAATAATGTGAGTGAATAGTGCCAGAGATTTTAAATCCCAAAAAAGTACATCTGTCCATCATAAAAGTAATCTATATGGCTCCAGAGGGTTAATAAAGGCCTTCTGAAGCAAAGCGATGCGTTTCTGTTACAAAAATGGCTTCCCACAACGGCCGTACGCATCGAGATACGTCGGAAGAGTGACCTCTAACCCGACACATGACGTAGGATGTAGTGTGTAAGCTTAGACACCTCTCGTGGTTCAAACAAATAGGGCTGGGCAACAAACTCAAGCTCCTCTTCTCTTATATTGAAATCCTCCGACAAATTCTCATTTTAGACTTATAATTCGTGATCAGTGTTTTGTTTTGCTCTATCCTCTGCGCTTCCGCCAGTACGTCATGTGTCGGGTCAGAGGTCACTCTTTCGCCAAAACTCGATGCGTACGGCCGTTTGCCGGAAGCTAGTTATTATATTTTATAAAGTTATAAATATGTATATTTGTCTTACAAAAACCCATCGCTTCACTTCAGAAAGCCTTTATTAACCCCTTGGAACCGTATAGATTACTTTTATGATGGATGGATGGATGGATGGATGGATGCGCTTTTTTGGGCTTCAAAATATCGGGTACCATTCACTCCCATTAATAAAGCTTGGAAGAGCCAGGATTTTTTTTTATATTCTCTGATTGTGTTTGGCTTAACTCTCTGAGGTCTGAAAACGCGCCGGCGCGTTTTGCAGGTCTTTTTCACATTGCAGTAAAACAGACTTAAAATACTCCGTCATTTTTTGTCATAGAGACATAAGTAATATATCAATTGAAACTATAGAATATCTTCTTTTATTTGTATACACTCAGAGTAAAAACTAAATGTTGTGCTTTTTGTAAAATAAAGAAAACTAACATGATGCGTGATCTCTCGTCTCCCTCTGAACGAACTCCAATCTGATAGTTCTCAGAAAATGAACTGTAACTTAGTGAATAATAATCACAAAAAAATGACACTTGTGTCTAAAAAAACGTTGAAATGTCAGGTTTTAAATCGTGTAAGTCAAATCGAAAACAAACATTCTGTGTTTATGTAATCTGTATGAAAAGAGAGCCATGTCAGAAGTCCGTGATTCAGCTCATTACCCACTAATGCAGCCACGCCCACGGAGCCAGTGCTATTCACAGGCAAATTCAGAGGCAACACATGCATACATCGTCTCAATCGTGTATTTATTGTCTTGAAAAGTGTTTATCTGGATGTAAAAGCCATGGTTAGCGACCTCTGGAAGACATGCAGTTAGTTCCTGTTTTCTTTTCTTCTATAGATGAATTTTAGATGAGTTTTTGTTTCTTTAGCGCCCTCCGGCTGCAGTATGCATTGAAAACACCATTCATGGAATAGCCTCTTCTTCTTTAGATGAATTTGTGGACTAAAAATGCACAGAGAGCGCCCTCCGACTGCAAGTATGAATTGAAAACACCAGCGCTCATAGTAATGACAATGAATATTAAATAAATATAACTCCTCTGTATAGACAATTGGCATAAACATATGAGAATCCAATATTTCTCCAAATGTGCATGCTTTTAAACTAAAAGCCTATATTCAGACTCTTTGCATCACAGAAATACATTATATTTTAAAGTATAATATAAAACCATTACTTTATATTGTAATAATATTTTTCTGTATGTTTCATATACCATGATGAGCTTGAGACATCACAGAAGGTTTGTGACGAGCAGGGCGAGTGTTAATGATCGTTAATCATGCGCCTCACAGGTGACGATCATTAACACTCGCGTCACCGGCCTCGCGCCGTTCCCTCACGGCTCTCGCCCGCCCTGCTCGTCACAAGGTTTTTTTCACAGCCTACCTGACTGAAATGCCTCATTAATATGCAAGTCATTTCAGCTCATTACTATGCAATTCTTTTGTCTTCTCAGTTGAGAATGACCCATTATTCATGCTGATTCACGCCTCCACGCATACGATGTTTCTTGGCAAAAAGTGTCTTACAAAAACTAAATCAATATATTGTTATAAATGAAAGAGTAGTCAGCATAATTTTTACATAATTTTGAAGCAAAAACTCTAGTCTACAACCTCCAATACCCTAAAGTATTGTAAACACAGATTTACTATACTTTTTTTGGCCTTATTTCAGTGACTTAAGTTTTTTGTTTTTTCAATAACCACGCATAAATGTTATTCCTTCAAAAACACAAACATGTACATACATGTTCCTCACATATTATGGTAGCCTAGTTTGTGCTGAATACAGTGTAATGACACTTGTGTCATTATTATATGTTTATGAACAACTGAAAAAAGCACAAATGTCAGGCATGTCAAAACATCTCCAGGCCCCAAATCAGCCTCAGACTCCAGAGGGTTAAAGAAGAAAGTCATATACACCTAGGATGGCTTGAGGGTGAGTAAATTATGGGATAATTTTCATTTTTGGGTGAACTACCCTTTTAAGTACACAGTCTTATACCTTTCTCTTTTTTGTCAAATATTTTACTCTTTGCTTTATGAATGCAAAAATACTTCCGGAACCAAATGCCGCTGAAAAAGTAGGCGGGCACTAATGCACTCTATTGCTAAAAACACCATGGCAACTGCATAGCAACATCCTGGCAACCACTCGCATTGATAAGATAACTTGTTTTATATAAAATAAGTATTCTACATTTTTGTATGTATTTCAGAGCCAAACTTTTGGAGAGCGAAGCAGTGAATGAAAACCTGAGGAGGAACCTCACACGAGCGTCCAGCCGTCCTCAGTTCTACGGAACTTCCGGAACATTCTCTCCTGCCCTGCTGGGGGCCGACCCAAGCCAGGAGACCACCGATATCATCGAGATCGCCAAGAAAGATCTGGAGAAACTGAAGAGGAAGGAGAAGAAGAAAAAAAAGAGGTAATAAAAGGGTGAAAGCGATCTTAGTGTGAGGTGGTATCTGGAGGGGCTGTTGCCATGGTAACTGGCTCAGAGTGAGTGTGTTATGAATAATTGCCCCTCGTCTCTAGCTGAGTGAAACAGAAGCATTGTGGGATTTGTCTGGTTTCATGGTGAGCTGTATTGTTCTTTCAGCGGTGTAATTACTACGTCAGGCATTATCGTAAAGACTGTAATCAGGGTTCTTTTACCACACCTGCTAACGGCAGATAGAAAAACTGTTGTTGCTGTTGTTGTTTTGCATGAGCTTTTTTATTAGAATGATTTCTGAAGGATCATGTGACACTTTTTGACTGGAGTAATTATGCTGAAAGTGAACAGTGAATAAAACAAACCTAGAGAGATATTATATCAGCCATAATGCCCTTGATATGATGCGTTCTTATCCACAATGAACGTTTGCATGCAATCAACAACGTCTGTACTAATGTCTGTACCGTACCCTCTCTATCTGTCTCTCTCTCTGCTCCTCGTTTCTTCTCTTTAACCCTTCACCTCTGACCTCTGACCGCTGAAGACTCCAGCAGCTGCTGGGTGACAAGAAAGAGGAGGAGGATGAGGAGGAAGAGGTGGAGGAAGACAGGTTTGTCCCTGTGTCTCTCTTTCCCCTCTATAATTAACCATAACCCCCTGTGTTTCGTCTCTGCTTGAAACTTTTGAATTCTGATTGTCTTTCAGGCAGGTAGTTTCCAGCCTTGGAGAACAGCCCAGAAAATGTTTATACTTCATTCATGTGCTCAAGTGTATTNNNGGAAAAAAAAAAAAAAAAAAAAAAGTAGTAGTAATGGGTGAATCTCACGAAACCCGTTAAGAGCATGTCCAGTTGACATTTCAACAACATTTCCATGACGTTTACTTCTTTCACCATAAACTCTGAGAATTTAGTTTTTATGACCATTTTCCGCCCTCTTACAACAACTTTAGTATTATTTATATGGTATTATAATATTTATCACTATTTTTAAGCTTTTATTTATATATTTTTAAGTTTTCATTTTAATTTTGGTTTTAGCAATTTTGGTTTAATATGCTTTTGACATTTTTATTAGTTTCTAATATTAATATATTTAGCTTTAATTTAGTTTTAAGTTTTAATAATTGTAGTACTTCTGTCATGATTTACTCACCGTCATGTTGTTCCAAACCTGTATGAGTTTCTTTCTTCTGCTGAACACACAAGAAGATATTTTGAAGAATGTCTGTAAACAAACAGTTGACTTCCATAGTATGGAAAAAATACTATGGAAGTCAATGGAGCCCATCAACTGTTTGGTTACCGACATTCTTCAAAATATCTTCTATTTTGGGTGAACTATCCCTTTAAGGTAAGCTTACACTACACGACTTTTGGCTGGATTTTGCTGTTGCAGACAGATTTCTAAGGTCTGCGACAAAACCCTCGGTTCGTGGCCAAATCAGTGCCCATTGTGGTCGCCGATGCTTGTTAAGTATGAGCAGGTCATTGATGTGATCTGAGCCTTTTTCCAGCAGTCACAGATGCTACAATATTTTCACACCTGTTTGATATTATCATCATTTGATCTTGTATTGTGTGCGATGCATTGACAAGGTAGAACTAATCCAGCCAATCACAGTGCAGATGGTATAAACAGAAATCTTGTAATTTCTCGCATAAATTTATGTAAGAATTTTTTTTTTTCATTGTCGGTTGAGACTTTTGCGCGCTGCTATAATAAGATGATGACAGATGACAAGAAACCTTGTTTTGTAGTGTGAGCACCAATCACGATTCAGGTAGTCTTACAGTCCTGTAGTGCGAGCTTGCCCTTAAACTCAGTTTTGAAAGTTTAAGTTTTCATTTAACATCTTTATTTTATTTGAGCTTTATTTCAATTACCAAAAGTGCTCAATTTTCTGATTTAGTGTTGAAATGTGAATCTGGGCAGTCATATGCTTATGAGCTCATGGCTGTGACATCATAGTCATGAAGATTTTTGAATGAGATGTTTTAACATTTTAGTTTTAATAAATGGTCTGAGTGAACTAGAGAGGAAGTTTTGAATTGCTGGTGTTTTCAAAAGAGCTTTCATAATATACCAACCATTTAACTTTTCTGTTACATCATGTCCATCATTAAACCAAGTTTTCTTTCCTTCCCTCCTAATTTTCTGTTTTCTGTTTCAGATAATCTATGCTGCATATTTAAAAACAGTGCTTTTACAAATATATTTTTAATTTCTAGTTTTGATTTTCCCCTGCAGTGCCAACAAAGATGAAACGGTTGATGGCGAACAGAAGATTAGTGAGAGCGAACAGTTAGAATCGACCAATCAAGAGCCAGAGATGGTATGATTGACAGTCCTCCTGCCCTATCAGAACATATTTTATGGCTGGAGCTCATCATTCAGTCTTTGAAATTAAATTGTTTCCGATAGGAGGCCAGTGACCGTGAGGAGGGGGATGGAGAGGAAGATGATGAGGAAGTTGAGGAAGAGGAAATGGATGCTGAGGAGAGCTCTGATGAGTCTGACTCTGAACTGGATGAGAAGGGTACTGAAGTTTACTGTAAAACAATGTACTGTAAAACAAATTTTTATAAACCAGCCTTAAATCTTCATAAAAAAAATATTATGACACACATTCTCAATAAAAGAGGATTTCAGTATGCAAATTCTATTAGTTTTAAAGAAAATGATGTACAAATAAAATATAGAATTTTTTATAATATAGCACATATATAATGTGAATTATATTTATATTAATATTTAATGTGAAAATATTCTGTTTAATGATTATCTGTATGTAAGCACATTTTATTTATTTATTTATTTTTGTTTTATTGATCAGAGGACTTTCAGGCTGATCTGGCCAACATCACGTGTGAGATCGCCATCAAGCAGAAGTTGATCGATGAGCTTGAGAACAGTCAGAGACGTCTGCACACGCTCAAACAACAGTATGAACAGAAACTCATGATGCTGCAGTGCAAAATCAGAGACACGCAGTTGGAGCGAGACCGCGTGCTGCAGAACATGGGTAAGCTGAAAAATAAGTAAAGGAAAATGTCTTACTTTCAGTTATAAAGTTTAGTGAAAGATTATGAAAAACACAAACTTTTTTTGTTGTTTTCTTTGGAACAACATTTACTAGTCATTCACGATAAGGCCAGAAACATACATTAAAGTCCCCATGAAATCAAAATTTATGTTTTTGGCTTTTAGTATGAATATGTTAGTCTTACTGTTTATCTGTAAGCTAGTGTGCTCCAAAACAATGACAAAATTCGCATTTAGAAGATATAAGCATTCAAGAGTTAGTCTCTCACTTTTGTCCAATATGGATCTACGATCACTTCAGCATCTCATCACATTTTCTGTACAATCAAGTGCTCTCTAGAATCTGAAGCGTCCCACCCCCTACATTATAAATAGACACTAATACTGCAGCTGAAATTGATCACTTGTTTTCACACTATTGCTATTTTTCTTTATAGTGAATTGAGCGGATCATATGCGCGAGTGAGCGCAGACCACAAAACATATCGGACCCAACTGAATTCTACACAGAATGCTACATTTTAAAGGGATATGGAGGAGATTAGGAGGAGAAATGGTTAGACAGACTCGGCATTAAAAAAACAGCACTGACAAGTAGATGAGATAATACCGGTGCCATGCATGCACCAACATAAATTTCAAAATGAAACACCTTTCAAACTAAACATCCTCAACCTGTGTGGTGATCAAAAAGTGATCCTACACATGATCACTGTTTTGCTTTAGTAACCGATTCCCCTTAAGATGTAATATGAAACTACTACATTGTGGCTGTCATACGCTGTCAAATGTGGCTTTACCGAGCTTAAAGGATTAGTTCACTTTTAAATAAAATTTTCCTGATAATTTACTCACCCCCACGTCATCCAAGATGTTCATGTCTTTCTTTCTTCAGTCGAAAAGAAATTAAGGTTTTTGATGAAAACATTCCAGGATTTTTCTCCTTATAATGGACTTAAATGCCTCCAAACAGTCCTATTCTACTTACGGAACAAAGCAAGTTCCATTTTTTTCTGTAAGTAGAATAGGGAAGGCGTAGGACATACAGCGTAAGCTTTTTGAAGAATACGAAATTGCGGTTTTGGCGGAACCACTTGGAAGGCGATCATTTGTTTATATAAAGCATATACATTTAAATTTTTTTCTAAAATGACCGATCGTTTCGCTAGATAAGACCCTTATTCCTTGTCTGGTATCGTTTAAAGCCCATTGAAGCTGCACTGAAACTGTAATTTTGACCTTCAACCGTTTGGAGGCCATTGAAGTCCATTATAAGGAGAATAATGCTGGAATGTTTTCATCAAAAACCTTAATTTCTTTTCGACTGAAGAAAGAAGGACATGGACATCTTGGATGACATGGGGGTGAGTAAATTATCAGGAAAATTTTATTTGATAGTGAACTAATCCTTTAACAGCTCTGGCTGAGCAGTGATATAAGCGAAACACAATTGGCTATTTAAAAAAGGGGAGTAGCTGTTTGGTATGTCCCGCCCTGTCTTCCTGTTTCAGTGGAAATTCCGTCACCACATTGAATAACGCTGCATGTTCCAAGGCACTTCAGTGGGCCTTTAAAGGGGCTGTAGAATGAAGAATTCAGAAACCCTTGTTATTAGCGACACTGGTGGGCGTTAAGTGAACTGCATTCAGCAACTTATTGCTAGCGCTCGCAGAGGCAGAGGTGGGCACAAATACATCAAAAACTATTTTGTTACAAACTACAAATACTGGCTCATGAAATGTAACAAAATAAAATACAAAATACTGATGTGAAAAATGTATTTAAATAAAATACAAGTAATTCGTATTTTGAAAATACAAAAATACTCCCACAATAATTTTAAGTCTTTTTTTATTACTGGAAGGTCTAGGTAATCAGCTCATTAGCTCAGATCAGTGGAGAATTAACATTACTGCAGAAAATGTTGGGGATAGGCTAGTACTCCAGGGGGAAAAAAATAACCGACTGAGAATTTTTGTCACAAAATCAAAATTCCATTTTAATCATAATATATATGATTAATCATTTACATTTATGCATTTGACAGACGCTTTTATCCAAAGCGACTTACATTGCATTCAAGGTACACATTTTACATGAATGATAAAACATTGTAAAAAACATTTTAGAAGGTACACATTATTAATCATAATATGTGTGGGTTTGTTTTACACACGACACTCTAACTGCCCTGACCGCGTATGCCTTTTCCATAGTAGAATCGCGCTGCGTGCGCAATTATTGAAAAACAATAGGATTGATGATTATTTTATACAAAATCCGAGGGAATATCAATATTTCTCATATGTAATACGTTTAAAAACGTGTAAAAACTGCAGATGGATTTTATATTGTGAACGCTTGCTTAGCATGGAGATTTCAGTGGAGTTACGAGCTTACGACGATCTCATAAGGCACAATTTTCTCTATAATGCCCTTCAGTGTGCAATATGTGTGTAGACTGTATATTTTTCACAAAACACTTTACCTTAATGCCGTTTTTAAGAGGAGCAGCGCGGCAGCGCCACTTCTTCTCCTGTGTTCAAAACTCGTTCACTTCTTGGAGGGAGCCCGGTCCAGAGCTGTTAAGGGTGTCACGTGATTTTCGTGCATCTAACCTGGACATTGCCATTGCCAACATCAGACCGAAAATATGGCAAAATCATTTACTATGGTGATTTTTCTTAAGTATTTAAGTATTTGAAATACTCTAAATACACTCCCTCAAAATATTTTGTTACAATCTACATTTTATTTTTTCCACACCTTCAAAATACAAATTACAAAATACACTAAAGTAATTAAATACGTATTTAAAATACATTTAATTGAAATACTGCCCATGTCTGCGCAGAGGTACAAGAGACTGAACATGATTAAAGGCCCCGATGTACTCACGGTGAAATTCTTTTTTATTCTTTGCTTAGAAGTAAAAAGAAGTTGGAAATACTTTGCAGCGATATAAAGTTAACGTACATCCCGACACGTCCACGCCGCTGAGAGCGACGTTTAGATGAGGATGTAAAAATGTGCTGCGCACTTTCCTCTCAATAGCAAAATAAACACATAACAAAAATGACAATGGTGAGAAAACAGCAGTTAGAGCATCTGATCATACCGATGTGGATATCTTTGCACAATCTCTGCAATTCACCGGCATCATGTCGGCAGATGAGGTAGTTAAAAACACTGTTAAAATAGTTTGATTATAAAGTAGGCCTATATTTGAGACTACAGACTGTATAGATCTGGCTATGTGGGACTATAGTTGAATGAATCCCTTTTCTTTGCATGACACATTGGCATTACAGTACAGAATGGCTCTGCATTATCCTGAACATTGTATAAGCATTTATTTTGTGTCACTGAACAGAAGAGAGTGCGCGAAAACGTCACATCCTTTTGATTTTCCTGGTGAAACCTAGAGTCCTTCACATAAAAATCAGTCTACAGGCTTTCATAAACAACCTAGAAAGTCGAGGAAGGTCTCGTTTTTTTTTTTTTTTTCATTACAAGCTGTTCACACATTAGCAATACAAAAAGTGATTAATACATGAAAAATTCATATATATATAGCCTTTAAGTAAATATTGAAATTTTGATTTCATGATGACTTTAAAATGTGGTGAAATAAATATATTTAAGTCAGAGTCATGACTCTGCTGTTAACACACACACACACACAAACACACACACAATACTCTTAACATGTAGATCAGGTTTGAGTCCGGCCTGCAATATGCCCTGAGAAAAGCTAAGAAATTCTGTTTTGTTTCTTGTTTGTTTTGTTTTTGTTTGGTTTGTTTTTTTGTTTGGTTTCTTCGGTTTTGTTTTGGTTTTGTTTGTTTTTTGTTTGTTTTGTTTTAGGCTCCATGGAATCATGCACTGAGGACAAGAGCAAACGAATAAAAGCAGAATATGAGAAGAAACTCGGTGTCATGAACAAAGAGCTGCAGAAACTACAGGCGGCTCAGAAAGAACATGCTCGTCTACTGAAGAACCAATCACAGTATGAGAAGCAACTAAAGAAACTACAGCTGGATCTGGCTGAAATGAAGAAAACCAAAGTAAGAGTCACCATGGAGACTGAACATGGCTGTATACTGAATCACTGAAGAATGCTGAATCACCATTACAACACAAAATATTTGATTATAAAAAGCACCTCCCAGTGGTTAACAGACACAGCACCCCTACTGCAACATACTGCAAAAATTAAGAATTGGCTTCTTTCACAAAATCTCTACTAAGTTGTTAATAGATGACTAAAAATAAATAGTGACATATTGAACATAATGGTTATATATTGCATTATAATCACATATGAAATGTCACACATCAGAAATGTCCATAGTCCAAATTAAAGTACATTCTATTTAATTTTGTAAAGGTTTTTCTACTGCTAAGTAAGATTATTACCACTCTTCATGAAAATATCACTCTTCATGAAAATGAAAACTGTTTGCCAAAATCATATTAATAAGATATGGCAGTTAAGTAATTGAATTTGTCACAGTTACTCACATAATTTTATCACATAATCAAAAAGCAGTCCAATTAAGATAATTAAAATTAAGACATTGAATTTTGTTCTATTTTACTCTGCTTCCTTAAATTCAGATTATAATTCTGAATCTTGTTTCATACCTTAATTCAAATTGGTACACATACTGCACAAATAGTCTTTCTAATTATCATTATCCACTTTCTATTGCACAAATCCTACAGCAAAATTAACATTGAAATCAGCTGACTGTTGCTATGGTGACTGTTGTCAGGTGCGTCTGATGAAGCAGATGAAGGAGCAGCAGGAGAAGAGCAGAATGGCCGAATCCCGCAGGAACCGAGAGATTGCCTCACTTAAGAAGGACCAGCGCAAACAGGAGGTGCATGATGGGAAAATAACACTGGTGCTGCATGAAAGAGCCAACTGACAGTGAAATATGCTCAATGTGATGTTTTTTTTTTTCCTCTTGTACAGCATCAGCTGAAACTGCTTGAAGCTCAAAAGAGACAACAGGAGCTCATTCTGCGCAGAAAAACTGAGGAGGTGAATTTTTCACCTTAAGTTTGTTTCTACTGTACCTACAAAGTGTGACACATTGATATTTGTTTAATCAGACAATAAAATAATGTTTAAAATATTGATTTAAAATATAAAATATATTAATAATTTACAATATTAAAATCCTAGTGTTATACATTTCATTTCCTTAAACATGCATATACCCACTTTTATATTTTTCCATTAAAAGGAAAAGAAGAAGCTCAAATGTGCGTGCATGATGCGTGAGCACTATGAGGTCTATTCTAGCACATCACACACATACATTCAAGCTTCTGTGTTTAGCATATTTGATGCACACTTTTGTAACAAATCACTCGAAATTCATTTATTGCTGTTTATTTTTATCTGCCGCCAGACTATCTGAGATGTTGTTGCCATAATGTGTTGCTATGGGTTGCGTCTTGCTTCGGACTTGACTAACAGACCACGAGCTTCATGCTTTCTAACACTAAATCCACATTTTTTTCTTTTTGTTGCAATTATTATGCTTATTGTATATATAAAATACAAGATGTTTGTATCAGCAGTCCCATATTCCTAACAACACAGTCTGTTTACAGTGTCTATGTAGCGAATTAGCTCAAAAGGGAAATATGAATAATTAATCATAACTCTTTATAACTAATTATAAATATTTGAATCAGTTAATCGAATTAACTTGTTGTAGCTGAATTAATATTACAATCAATTAATCTGTTCGGCCAGCGAACACTCAGTATTGATCGTCTATCAACTTTTCAGAAAATATATTTTCCGTGGCCACAGAAAAATAATGCATTGGTTTATAAACAGATCAGAATCAACTCGTAAGAATGTGCACAAAGTTTTATTTAACTAAATCACAAACACATAGCTAGACTAAACACACACACAGACATACAAATCACGTATACATAGGAAATGAGAGAGTGGAAAGGAAATTAAACCGTAGCATAACAGGGGAATGGAGCTGTGAAAAGAGTCATTTAACGAGCTGGAAGAGCTATTCGTTTCTCACTCTAAAGCACCTTTGTTAACAGAGGGGTTAACAACTTAATACTAAATCGCCATTTAGTGTTCAAATGTATGATACTTGCAAATGCCTTAGCTGTTGAGGAGCGTCCGGATATGCAGTCTCAGGAGAAATTCTTGATGGATCGGTCCGATGGTGCTGAAGTTGTAATCAATATCTTCTGCATTGAATGAAGAAATGACGTCGAACTTGCGCTGTTAAATTGACCCTGTTGTTGAGGAAGTTGTGCATGGCTTGAAGTGAATGAGGCCTGTCGGCACGGCTGCGCCGGCCAGCTGGCCAGGTGAGTTGACCAGCAAAGGCAGAAGACCAGAAGAGCGAGCGCTGACCAGAAGATCTGCGTGGGGGCTTTTTAACCTCTTAAGAAGTCACACCTTTGAGTTTTGGCTTGACCAATGAGAAAGGTGCAATTCTCTGGCAAGAGTTTCTTTGTTTGAAAGCTACCTCGTTCGCATGAGGGAAGTAAACTAGCAGGTTGTGTCCATTTATACTAAATATATAACAAACATACAATGCATTCTATGAGATGGTCCACTAAAGATGTCCACTAAAGTGTGAGTCATTAAACAAGGAGTAATTTGATATAAAACACCACCTAGATAGGCTACATTATCTAACAGTTCTATTATCAGACATGCATAACACTATACAGTACACAAAAGAACAATATACAGACAGTAATGATACACAAAATGTACTGGGGAAATGCATGCTCATTCATTTAGACGGATTTGTCAATGAATTAGTGGCAAGGATTCCATTTCTATGGGCCGAATGTATGATTCTTGTGGCCTGTACTTTTCTGATCAGGCACCATCTTCCAAGTGTCTTTGAAATGTATGTGAGAAGCAAATGGTGGTGGTTCTCATTGGGGGGGCCAGACAGGAGTCTGCATGTTGTGAAGATTGACTTTTACAATTGTGTGTTTGATCGATCTAGACGCTACATCTACCATATACAGCTCTGGAAAAAAATTAAGAGACCACTTAACATTGATTTCTGAACTTGGAGTGGTCTCTTAATTTTTTCCAGAGCTGTATATATATATATACACCAATCAGGCATAACATCATGACCACCTTTGACAACAATGCTTAGGCAGGTGGTACGTGTCAATGTAACATCCACATGGATGGCAGGACCCAAGATTTCCCAGCAGAACATTGCCCAAAGCATCACACTGCCTCCGCCGGCTTGTCTTCCACTATGCGGAGATCCTGGTGCCATGTGTTCCCCAGGTAAGCATCGTACATGCACCTGGCCATCCACGTGATGTAAAAGAAAACGTGATTCATCAGACCAGGCCTCCTTTTTCCATTGCTCCGTGGTCCAGTACTGATGCTCACATGCCCACTGTTGCCGCTTTCGGCGGTGGACAGGGGTCAGCATGGGCACCCTGACTGGTCTGCGGCTATGCAGCCCCATACGCAACATACTGCGATGCACTGTGTATTCTGACACCTTTCTATCAGAATCAGCATTAACTTCTTGAGCAATTTGAGCTACAGTAGCTCATCTGTTGGATCGGACCACATGGGCAAGCCTTCGCTCCCCAAGTGCATCAATGAGCCTTGGCCGCCCATGACCCTGTCGCCGGTTCACCACTGTTTCTTCCTTGGACCACTTTTGATTGATTCTGACCACTGCAGACCAGGAACACACCCCACTAGAGCTGCAGTTTTTTAGATGCTCTGACCCAGTTGTCTAACCATCACAATTTGGCCCTGGTCAAACTCACTCAAATCCTCGCTTGCCCATTTTTCCTGCTTCTAACACATCAACTTTGCAAATGTTCACTTGCTGCCTAATATATCCCAGCCACTAACAGGTGCCGTGATAAAGAGATAATCAGTGTTTTTCACTTCACCTGTCAGTGGTCATAATGTTATGCCTAATCGGTGTATATACTATACACTTAATGTTCGGCAATATAGATTTGACTGTACCAACACAATTGTATGAGAACTGAGCTGAGCTGGATGATGACATCACTGTTTTCTACAGAGCTTCTTTGTAGTTGAATTGAACTAATTTTTGATGATCTTGAAAACTAGAAAAGTAGTTCTCTGTAGTGGGGAGAACTACTTGGAGTAACCTAAGCATCTCAAATGGGTGAGGACGACATCTCGATGCTGAACCGCCATTTCCCAAATAAGAGAAACAATTCACACAGAGTGCTTACTCGAGGCACAGAAGCTGACGATTTTTGGTTTTTGTTTCGCCAATGAGATTGGAGTGATTTCACACATGCTTGAGACACAGTCACGCAGAAGTGTTCCCATAGCATCAACATTCTGATTACATTGAGTTCCCTCTAAAGGGAACTTGATCGGGACATCTCTAGATGAAGATAACTGAAATAAAATTAGTTAAAGTTGAAGAACTGAAATGACTAAAACAAAAACTGAGATAAAATAAATTATAGCTAAATAGAAATATTAAAAAACTAATGGAAATGACAAAAGCACATAACAAAATTACTAAAACAAACTAAAATTAAAACTGAAACTGAAAGCAAAATTAAAAGCTAATTGAAAAATGTTAATAAATATTATAAAAGAATATAAATAATACTAAAATAACACAGATGCACTACACTATTAACTATAATACACATTTTAAATTAGAAATGCAACTAACTGAAATAATATATGCATATGTGTGTGTTGTAGTACTGAAATGACCAAAACAAAGTTAAAGGGTTGGTTTACCCATAAACGAAAATGTCATTTATTACTCACCCTCATGTCTTTCCACACTCGTAAGACCTTCGTTCATCTTCGGAACTCAAATTAAGATATTTTTGATGATATCTTAATTCGTGAGGCCTCTATTGCCAGCAATGTCACTGAACCTCTCAAGATCCAGAAAGGTACTAAAAACATATTTTAAACAGTTTATGTGAGTACAGTCTCTCTACCTTAATATTATAAAGTGACAAGAATACTTTTTGTGCACCAAAAAACTAAATAACGACTTTTCAACAATATCTAGTGTTGGGCGATTTCAAAACACTGCTACGAAGCTTTACGAATCTTTTGTTTCGAATCAGTGGTTCGGAGCACCAAAGTCACGTGATTTCAGTAAACGAGGCTTCGTTTACATGCTCCAAACCACTGGTTCAAAACAAAAGATTCGTAAAGCTTCAAAGCAGTGTTTTGAAATCGGCCATCACCAGATATTGTAACTAACCCTTTACAGCAAAATAGGATTATTAAAAATAAAAATAACAAAAGTGCGTAACAACATTTCTAAAATTAAAACTGAAATTATAAAATTAATAGCTAATTCAAAATATTAATAGATATTCTAATAGTATATAAATAATAGTAAAATAACACTGATGCACTTATATAGTGTAATGCACTTATACTTTTTAAATGCCTAAGTTCTTTTTAGCGCCACTATGGTAGTATATTTATTATATAAATGGAAATTTATATAATAGTACATTTGAATATTATATAGATTATATAGATTTACTTCTATGTGAGTGGAAAAGTACCAAATATTAATGCCATAATTTAGGCATGCGGATATTTTTATTGTCAGTTCATCCGTTAATTATTTTTTTAATCTTACTATTCATTTTGGCAGTCAGATAAGACATAATTGCATTTACAAAAGTTTCCTGTAGTGATTACTGCTGTCTCTCTCAGGTAACCGCTCTGAGGAGACAGGTACGGCCCATATCAGGAAAGGTCACACGAAAGGTCAATCTTCACGAGCCAAACCAGGACCTCTCTCACAGACCACCCTCAGGTCGGACATACTCGGGCTCAGGAGCACCTAATGGAACCAGGTACATTATACAGACCTCATGTGCGCACTGTAAATATGTGTACGTGAACTCATTATGCCTGTTTGCTTTAGATTATACCATCGCAGACCGGTTGGAATATACTCCACCCGAGTGGCTCGTGGAAAATGGCAGAGTTTGGAACGCCGCATCTCCGATATTATCATGCAGCGTGTGACAATTTCCAATATGGAGACTGACATGAATCGTCTTCTAAAGGTACAAATCAACCTGGTATCATAAGAAACACTTACTTTACAATGACAAATCTGCCTTAAAGGGATAGTTCACCTAAAAATTAAAATTATCCCATGATTTACTCAGCCTCAAGCCGTCCTAGGTGTATATGACTATCTTCTTTCAGACCAACACAATCAGAGTTATATTAAAATATATCCTGGCTCTTCCAAGCTGCATAATGGTAGTAAATGGGGCTCGAGATTTTGAAGCGCAAAAAAGCACATCCATCCATCCATGGAAGCAATGGGTTTTTGTATTTAAAACTTTATAAATTATAATAACTAGCTTCCGGCAGACAGCTATACACATCGATTTATGCCAAAAGAGTAATCCCTGACCTGACGCATCAGAATCAGAATCAGAATCAGAATGTGCTTTATTCGCCAAGTGTGCACAAACACACAAGGAATTTGTTGTGGTTTTTACAGAAGCTCTTGGGACACACATACATATGACATGAGAACAGAAACATTTAACTAAGTAAACTAAGAAAATAATAAATAAGTAAAATAAAATAAATAATAATACTAATATGGTATACATCTGGAACAGAAGACATACAGATTTGTATTGTATATACAGCAGGGTGAATAGTATATATATATATATTTACACTAATTTTTACTCTCTATCAAGTACTGAAAGTGAATACTAAAACGGTAATTGCTATGTTAGCTGTTTAAGCTGGAGATGGCGTTGGGGAAAAAACTGTTCTTATGCCTAGATGTTCTAGTGCACATAGATCTGTAACGTCTGCCTGAGGGCAGAAGTGCAAACAGGTTGTGTCCAGGGTGAGAGGGGTCTGTGATGATGTTACCTGCCCGTTTCTTCACTCTGGCATTGTACAAGTCCTGAAGGTTGGGCAGGTGCATACCAATTATCCTTTCAGCTGTACTAACAATCCGTTGCAGTCTTCTTATATCTGATTTGCTGGCTGACCCAAACCAAACAGTTATAGAAGTGCACAGAACTGACTCAATAACAGCTGAGTAAAACTGTTTCAGCAGCTCCTGTGGCAGGTTGAACTTCCTCAGCTGGCGAAGGAAGTACAGTCTCTGCTGAGCATGACATAGGATGTAGGAGTATCGTAAACTTAAACGCCTCTTGTGGTTAAAACAAATAGGACTGTGCAACAAACTCAAGCTCCTCTTCTCTTATGTTGAAATTCTCTGACATTTTCTCTTTAAAAATTCTCGTTTTAGACTTCTAACTTGTGACCTGTGTTTTGATCTATCCTGTGCGCTTCTTTCACCAAAAATTGATGCATATGGCCGTCTGCCGGAAGCTAGTTATTATAGTTTATTTTTCTTATAAAAACCCATCGCTTCACTTCAGAAGGCCTTTATTAACCCCCTGGAGCCATATGGATTACTTTTATTATGGATGGATGCACTCATTTGGGCTTCAAAATCTCACACCCCCTTCACTAGAGGCTATAAAGCTTGGAAGAGCCAGGATATATTTTAATATAACTTAGATTGTATTTGTCTGAAAGAAGAAAGTCATATACAGCTAGAATGGCTGAAGGATGAGTAAATCATGGGATAATTTTTATTTTTGGGTGAACTATCCTTTTAATGCTAATATTGTAGATAAAAATATATACACTGATCATACTTGCTTAACTTTTATTTGAAACCTTTTTGCAATGTAATTGCATTTGTATTCCTAAAATAAAAGCTCTGTACAAACTTATCTAGCTTCTCATTGTTCAAAATCCCATCCACAGCAACGTGAAGAGCTGACGCACCGGCGGGATAAGATAAACAGAAAGAGAGAGAGACTGCTGGCTGAAGAACCGGAGGTAGAAAAAGATGTTCAGTCTCTGAATGAGGAGCTGGAGTCTCTGCTGGCCAACATCGACTACATCAACGACAGCATCTCTGACTGTCAGGCCAACATCATGCAGATGGAGGAGGCCAAGGTGAGGCAACTCTCACTGCAGCCTACTCTCTGAGCATGGGATATCTGTTGAAGTTCACTTGACAAAATACATTACGCCCATGCCACGGTGTGCATATTAGAGGAGTTCACAATGTGATATACTTCTGTAAATAAAAAGAATATACTGTGTATTTATAGAAATATATCTTTATTATTAATTAAATATTAAATGTTATATTTGAAAGTGCTAAGATGAGTGATAATTATCTTTTGCGATGTTTAATATGAAAATAAACATAATTTGGTTAGATTAGATGTATATTTTATCTCATTTAAACATAATCATGATCACTGTAACTCCAAACAACCTGCAAGCAACTGTGTACAAACAACTCCTCAATAATAACGTTGGAGCCCCTGTGCCGTTTGTAGCCCTTTGAACTGAACATGTTCTCTCCCTTCAGATTGGAACTTCACTTAAAATGGTGGAATATCCCATGAAGTTCACTTTACAGGGCACTTACAGTCGAATGAAACGCTCCTTCTATGATCTGAATCAGTTCATTGGCATTTTTTATGTTAAAATACATTCTCTTAACCCAATTTATTGTTGATTGACTACTATTAGTATGCCATCCATGGGTTCATCTCCCCCAAAGGTGTAAACATAGAGCCTCCCACACACCATCCAAAAATTGAGAGTGGTCCACTCTATCAGTCTTGTTCCAGCTCAACCTATAGCGTAAGTTTGGGGCGTGGCTACTGTAGCAGGTGGAGCTAGTGGGTGTTTAGCGAGTGTGGGACCATGGCTGATGCATTACATAGGAAAAGACATTTGTCTTCAGTTACAGAAGTGCAAGACAAAATTCACTGCATTTAGACCTTCAAAGATTAAGCAGGTCATGAACACGTCAAAGCATTGCGATGCAATGTGCTACAATGGATGCTTCAATACCATACAGCATAGTCATAAACAGGACGTGCATGTGTCAAAATCGACATTCTTTTATTTTTCCATTTGTCCTGTTGTCAGCAGACTTAAACACATCATAAATTGAATGGGAATCTGTGTACTGCATCCAGTGTAGATGGCATTTAGTGATTACTTGCAGGATATTTTCATTTTACAAAGACCTATGTCAAAAGATCAAGGAAAATTTGATTTACGTCATGACCCCTTTAAATCAAACCACTGGTTTCTTTAAAACTCTATGAATTCACTCCAATTACTCAAAATATACCACTAGTATAAATGGCGTTTGAAAAAATGATACACTTTATATAAATGTTTTCATTTGTAGGAAGAAGGTGATGCTGTTGATATCTCAGCTGTGATTGGGTCCTGCACTCTGGCTGAATCTCGATTCCTACTGGACCATTTTATGTCCATGGCCATCAACAAGGTATCCAATCACAAAACTGTTAATCCGCTTTGGTCTTCTCTGTTACAGACTATAATGTTAAAAGTTTCATTCTCATAAACAGTTTCATTCATTTTGAAAACATTAGCACATTTGCTCTCGGTTTCACAGACAAGGCTTAAGCTAGTCCCAGACTAAAATGCATGTTTGAGCTGTTTTAAAATGAAAGCAACTTGTACTGACATATCTTAAAATATGTCATTTGCCATTGTTTTGTCTCAAGATGCACATCAGTAATGTTTTTTTCTAGTGTATGTTTATAAAAGCAACTTAAACACCCTAATTGAAATAAGGACTAATCCTGGCTTAGGCTAAGCCCTGTCTTTGAAACTGGGCTTTGGTGTTCATCCTGACCACATGCTTTCAGGGTCTACAGGCAGCTCAGAAGGAATCTCAGATAAAGGTGATGGAGGGGCGGCTCAAGCAAACTGAGATCAACAGTGCCACTCAAAACCAGCTGCTCTTCCACATGCTGAAAGAGAAGGCAGAGTTTAACCCGGAACTGGATGCGTTGTTGGGGAATGCTCTGCAAGGTAGGGACATTCCTCCTGAAGCTTATGTTAGCCCTTTGACCCCAGGCCCTAAGACCTAAACAGAGACCTTGGCTGTACTACCCAGCCCTGTTAGTGTGCCAGAATGCTCATAGTGAAAGATTTTGCTAATCATAAGAAACCCGGAAGTTTTTTTTATTTTATTTTATTTTATTTTGTGTGTCTGTCTGTGTGTGTCTGTCTGTGTGTGTGTGTGTGTGTGTGTGAGATTCTGCACATACTCAATCAAAAAATTTGATAAAGTTACTGTTTTCCAATCTGAGGTAAAGTGCAATTGTGGATTCTGGAGCAGGGGTGACCAGGCCTGCTCCTGGAGAGCTATTATCCTGAGTTTAGCTCCAGTACTAATCAAACATACCTCAACCAGCTAATCGAGGTCTTCAGGATTACTTGAAAATAACAAGCAGGTGTGTTGGAGCAGGTTTGGAACTGAAGTCTGCATGAAGGTAGCCCTCTAGTTCCACTTTTCCACCGAGGCTTGTGCTGGAGCCAGTGCCCAATCTGGAAGCAGACTGTGCTTTTCCACAAAAAAAAACATGGACTAAGGCCTGAATCTTGTTTCCAAACTAGCCCCGATAAACTTGCTGGTCTTGATCAGTCATTGGTCATTGGAAAACGAGCTCTGGGCAAGCCCTGACTCCAGCTACTCACTAGCCCCAGTGGAAAAGTGGTACAAGAGCAGAATTTTCTACCCCTAGTCTAGTGTGTGCACCAACTAGTTGATTAGTTCTGCCACTAGTTGATGTGTCGAGTCTTTGATGACTAATCATGGATTTGCACAAGCCAAAATTCTTGCAAACCACCTTCAAAAAAATCAAGTATTGCCCAGAACCTGTCAGAAACTTTAAGCATGTGTAGTAGTTTTATGCACTATTTATGACAATGCAAGCAGTGTGAATCTTGTGATGGAGATATGCACACTTTCATTTTCAGTGGTGTAATCCTGAATATTTTATAAACAGGCCAATGGCCGAAACACAAATCATAGTCCCGGGTGCTGATAGTTAACTGGAAGAGCAGGCCAGGGTGCCCTTTGCAACTCTGTTAGTAATGTTCGACACAAGTCTGTCTTGTCATGGGCTTGGAAGAGCTTGGACTTGACTCGAACTTGACCCTCTTCAGATTTCTGTCTTGACTCTGACACAACCCTCCATAGGTCTCGTTCTTGACTCTGACTTTACCTACTCAGGTCTTGGCCTGGACTTGGACTTGAATGAGCTTTTCTCGACTACAGCACTGAACTCTCTGTATTGTTGAGTTTGTGGTCTCAGCATCAGCATTAAGTGTGGTCCACATTGCAGCTTATTTTGCCCAAGAACCACCTGAGATTGTCGAAATTATATACCTGACCAGAATTCATTTTTTGATGACTTAAATTTGGGGTGTCCAGTCCTGCGCCTGGAGGGCCAACATCCTGCGGAGTTTAGCTCCAACCTGTTCAAACACTCCTGCTTGAAAGATTCTAGTAGAGGTCCTGCAGATCTTGATAGGCTGGTTCAGGTGTGATTAGTTATGGTTAGAGCTAAACTCTGCAGGACATTGGCCCTTCAGGAGCAGGATTGGACACCTCTGCCTTAAATGATACCACAATAATAGACCTACATATAACAAAGTTGTACCTCAATCAAATAACAGTGAATCAGTCCCCATGAAAGGTTGTACGGTGTTCCCATGTCCTCATGTACAGGCTTTCCACGAAATGTGTTGGTTAAAATGTGTGGAAACCCTTGAAAAATCTTTTCCATATTCACATTGTATTGTGGTATATCCATGAATACCATCATACCATATAATTTCATCTGGGGGAATGTATTTTTGATTTCTTTGTTGCCTCTTTTTCTGTCCCCCCTGTTGCCTGATTTAAACAGAACTAGGTAACATGCCCTTGGGTGAGTACCAGTAGCCACACTCTATCTGTAATGAGAGCATGGGTCTACCTCCTTGGACTAACCACAGGCTAGCGGTCCCATCCGCAGGTGCATGAGGCTTCTGTTCATCTGTCCACACCTCCTCTACCGGTTCTTACCATAATAAACCATCAATCCCCAGCTAGCAACATAATACTTATTACCATTAGCATACATCGCAGTCCAGCAGCAGGAAAACAAGTGATTCTTCCAGACCATGTACGACTAATTTTTTCCCCCTCCTTTTTGAATGATTTGCCATTTGTGTTCCCTCATCCTTCTTCTCCACAACTTTTTTGCACTAACTTTGATGATAGCCTCTTTCTGGTCACAGCTGATATCAGAAAACGGTTTGGATCAGCTTTCACAGCAACTAAAGAAACTAGCATGGTAGCGCTGTGCTTAATTTATCCTCAGTCGCTTTTTATTACTACCACACTCTTGAAAGTCTCTTAAACATCACAGATAACAGCGTCGGCGTGATTTTGCCTTAATTCAAGTATCTTGCAAGTCCTTCCAATTCTTCTGGTGTAAGTTAAGACACCTAATTGTGGTTGTTTGAATATCCACTTTCATTTCTTTTTCCTCATTAGAAAATGGAGATGACAGCAGTAGCGACGAGTCGACCCCAAGTCCTGCATTGGAAGGAAAGTAAGTTAATCCGTCAATGGCAAATATGTTTATCATTAATGTGCTTCAAAGATTGAGCAAACCTAAGTCAATATCTTTTCTCATAATTCAGCACCCTGGCCTCAGACCTCATGAAGTTATGTGGCGAGACTAAATCTAGGACTAAGGTATAGGACAAATTACCTGAATTTTACCTTACCCAAAGCTTGGTAACCAAGAGATTTTAAGGTGCAAACCATTCAAAGGTTGATCTGTGTCACTGTGCCCATAATCAAGACCCCTAATCTCAGTGGGACTGAACCTAATAAGTGACTTTGGATGACAACCAATTCTTTGCCTGTCCTGTTCCTTATTTAACCAACCTTGTCCTTTTGTTTTTGCAATAATTGCAAAGGCCCGAAGAAGGACCACTACTCAGATGGAGTTACTCTACTCAAACAACTGTGACTCTGGCCCAGACACACCGACAAGAGACTACTCCATCCCTTTACACCCAATGGCTGAGACATCTGAGGGAGCTGGAGATTTGGAGTCTGCTGGAAATACAGTCAGAGATCGGGACTACATGCTCCCTCCTGCTGGATTGTCCTCTAGAATGGGTAGCATGTAAGTGTAAAGTAATCTCAAACCTTGCTAATTAAAATCTTCACTTACTTACTGCTCCACCTCACTTCATGCATGAACTAACTACTCCTGCTTTATGTTTACTTTAAAATGTCCTTTTTTCACCAAATATTGTCTTGTTAAAGAAAGATATTTTGATGTCACACTTTTTTTTTCCTGCTATGCTGCTAAGACTGATCTCATCTGGTCTCTTTCGGTTTAGACAAAAGTTAAAAAATCTTCAAAGATGGTCTTCTCTAACACTTTTATTCAATTGACTTTCATTACTGTTCCATGTGAGTGGCTAACAACACTAAACAACTGTAGTCAATAGTCAAGAGTCAGACTTGGCCATACAATCTATTTATCTAAAAAGATTTCAGACCGTTATAATAAATAGTTATTTATTATCACTATCATTTCTCTTTCAATTTGGACTACCGATAGCTAGATAAGAGCATGTGTCGTGAGTTGTGGGAACTACTTACACTTCTGGCAACTATTTGTGGCAATCTGTTTTACCACAAATGTACTTCAAAGGAGTGTGTTCAAGAATAACATCAACTGTGATGATCTACAGCAAGAGGTTGAGACAGGTGTTATTCACAATAACACATTACCGTTCATGTTCTTTTAACTAAATCACAATCTGACATCTGTTTGGAATCCTTTTTTCACAAGCATTCCAAACATTTAAAGTTTAAACACTGTATTTTTTTTCTTTTTATTTAACTTTTTTTTTCATAACATGACGACTAATTTCACTTCACTGTTTTACAATAGTAGCAGAAATGTTCAAAATATGTGTTTGCCAGTAGTGGTGGATACTGTATTTTCAAAATAACTGTCTTCTAGTTTTAGCAAATATTTTCAAAATAACTGTTTGCCAGTATTTGGGAATATTTTCAAAATAACTGTTTGCCAGTTGTGGCAGATATTTTTAAAGTATCTGTTTGCCAGTATTGGTGAATATTTCCAAAATAACTGTTTGCCAGTTGTGGCAGATATTTTCAAAATAACTGTTTGCCAGTATTGGTGAATATTTTCAAATCAACTGTTTGCCAGTAGTGGCAAATATTTTCAAAATAACTGTTTGCCAGTATTGGTGAATATTTTCAAAATAACTGTTTGCCAGTAGTGGCAAATATTTTCAAAATAACTGTTTGCCAGTAGTGGCAAATATTTTCAAAATAACTGTTTGCCAGTATTGGCAAATATTTTCAAAATAACAGTTTGATAGTATTGGCGAATATTTTCAAAATAACAGTTTGCCAGTAGTGGCAGATATTTTTAAAATAACTGTTAGCCAGTATTGGCAGATATTTTCAAAATAACTGTTTGCCAGTAGTGACAGATATTTTCAAAATAACTACCAGTATATGCGAATATTTTCAAAATAACCTTTTGCCAGTACTGTCAGATATTTCTGTGATTTGCCACAGAATTGGTTGCCAGTAGGTTTGCATTGTTGCCAATGGTTTGTTGCAAGTTTTCCACTAACGGTTAACATTTGGCAAAAATTTGTCAAATTTTTTTAACCAGCAAATAAAGTTTTTGCAGTGCAGTAGTAACTTTTAAACCCACCTCTTGGGTTTAATCAGCATTTTTAACTTAAAGAACAGACAATGTTAGGTTTATTTGTGTTCTTTATTATGCATGCTCCCACCTTTTGTTTGTGTTTTTTTTTATTTTTATGCTTTTTTCAGTCCTTGTGTTTCATTTTTATGTTTCTGTCTTTCACATTGCAAATGGAACTTAAAGTAGCAGCTCTGGCAACAGACTTCCAGCAGGTGGGCAAAAGAGAGTACCGGAACCATCCCCTCTCTCTCGCAGGAAGGCTTATGACAAGGGACAAGCTGTGGCTGACAAGGCTAAAGCCAAAGAGATCATACAGTAAGAGCTAGCATCCCCCAGTGGCAGAAAGTTACTACTACAATTTTTAGGAGGTTTTTGGCTTCTGCCTGTTTTTGTTGGATTTTTAGACAATCTACTTTGAAAAGTAAAACTGCAAACAGGATTCGAATTTAGAAAGATTGACATATAAGATAAAAAATATAAAGAAGAAGCATGCTCTCTGACTCCTACCCCAACATGTCAAACACTGGCTATTTAGCGCTGACTGCAATAATCACACTACTGGCTTTATCATTCACACGCACATGAACATTCTTACATTGGCATTTTAAAATTCTGAAAATGTGTTATTAGCAGTCCACATAAAAGTGGACACAAAATGCTGAATCGGCTTGGTTTTGAAAGCAGTCATAAATTTTGCCCTGCAGAACTTGTCGCGTGGGAGTAAATAAACTGTGGTCGAAAACAAAAACTGTCCTTTCAAAATTAAATGTCGATAAGGCCGGGCCAATGTGTTTTCCACCACACAACAGCTTCTGTTCACCTTAGTAAGTGATATACCAGGGGATGTGAGAGTTCTTGCCTTACAAATGCTGACTACTCTGATTATTTGCATCTGAAGTATTTTTGGTTAAATTAGGCATTTTCATAAGTTAATTGAAGTGTTTGTGAATATTTGGATGTGCATTGTTCATTGTATGAAAAAGTGGTAAAAGTGGTTTCATTAAAGTGGTCTCAGTAGTTTATGAGAGGATGTGCCGAACCAGCATAATGGATTCATGCATTCAACAGTATCAGCAAATCAGACAAATATACATATTATGTTTGATCTTTTAATGTGCTTTTAGTCTTTCTCTTGTTTTTTTTTCACACACAGGATTTTAAGCCTCTCCACCCTAATTTAATTTTCTGATAATTTTTATTGTATTTATTTTGATTTTGCATCATAAATGTTTATTTTACTGCATGTGGATGAATTTCTGTACAGTGTTCACTGGCACACATGCCCTGTCATACTTTGCTTCACAAACTCCTTTGGCAAAATTATACAGTGCCATGAAAAATGACTTGCCTTCTTCATGATATTTGTCGAGAACTAAATGACAAACTTGGGGGGTTTTATTGTTAAATCAATAAACTCTGAGGCTATCTGATGTTGGATATGGCAACAGTTTTTTAATAGTTTTTCTGGAATCCATTAAAAGGTCCCAGATGATATTTTGGAAATATTCACCACCACATCTTTTTCAATATTATGTTTTGTTTACTTTGGTTTCCGTTGTCTAAAACAAAATTTTATTATATGAAACGTGGAGATAAATATGCAGTAATATTTCATATACTCAAATTTAGTTTTATTTTGGCAATCAGGAAGGGGAAAGTACTTTAAGGCACTGTATTTGCCGCAATGTGTGAATAGAAGACAATGATTTCACAAGTTTTTTTTCAATACACAAGATTTGATGGAGGAATCTACTGATTGTTGGTTTTTTGACATACATCAGAGGTGTGATCAACCCTGTTCCTGTGTCGAAAAGCAGTCGTGGCGGCTCTTTGCAGTGTGTTCATATAGCCGAGGGTCACAGTAAAGCTGTACTGTGTGTTGACTCCACAGATGACCTCCTCTTCACTGGGTCAAAAGGTCACAACACCATTCACCCTGTATTGTTTGGTTTATATTCTTGCCAAGATTTTGTTGTGCTCACCCAACCAGTTTCACAAAAATAAAATGATTTTAGATTTTTAGTTTGGATAATGATATTCACAAATTCACAGGAATCATGAACTGTGTAATTTTAGTATTGTTTATATACTATTATAGTATTTAGTAATAATTTGAATTAGCTTTTATTTTTACATCTCAAGTTTTTTTACTTAAACATTTTATATCAATTAGTTGCAAATGCAACATTTTTAATTTTCTTTAAGTTTTTCATTTAATATTTTATTTCAGCTTGATTTCAAATACTGATATATACAGCTATGGAAAAAATTAAGAGACCACTCCAAGTTCAGAAATCAATGTTAAGGGGTCTCTTAATTTTTTCCATAGCTGTATATATATTTTTTTTTTAGTTACAGTAGCAATACTGATTTTAAAGAATTTAATAATTCCAGTTCCTTAACATTTATTTTTTAATTACTTATTAGTAAGAATAATTGGTCCAACCAGTTTTTATAACCTGGCCCTGTTTCCTTTCTCCAGACCGAACCTGTAAAGTGTGGAACCTGGTGACGGGACAGGAGATCATGTCTCTTGCCGGCCACCCCAACAATGTGGTATCTGTGCGTTACAGCTCCAGTCTGGTATTCACAGTCTCCACCTCCTACATAAAAGTCTGGGACATCCGTGACTCAGCCAAGTGCATCCGGACACTCACGTGAGTTCCTGTACATATCAGATATGCATTCAGAAACTACAAGCACAAAAATGTCATTCTTTTAAATATTGCCGCAAGTGGTGATCATCAGGGTCCAAGCATAAATGGTCCATGTGGATGATAGTTTGGGTTTGATGAAGCAGGTTAGCAAAAGGGACAACTGACTTCCAAAGGAAATCAATAATTTCAGCCCGTAAAAATTATTTTAATCATTTAAAACATTTCTGTAAGCATCACTTTGTAAACGAATTATATAAAACTATATTATAAGTGCACTACAAATGAACTGGTTCTGTACGTTTATTCGTCATTCAAAGATTTCTTATCATGTGGTTCCCTCTAGTGGAGAACATTAGTATTTCTGAATCTCAGAAAGTATAAATGGCTGATGTTTTCATGGAACTCGGTATGGTTACACTGAATGTCGTCTTGTCCATATGTATGAAGTTCTGTGAAATTTGGATTCAAACATTCAAACTGATTGAAACTGATGGGGGGAAAAAATTTGATTCCTTATCATGTGATACCCTCTTAGTGGACAACATTAGTACAGTGTGCTGTAGTCCGTCAGTCATTTTGAGTTTTGACTTTTTTTGATCTCCTCCTAAACCATTTAACTTGATTCACACAGAATTTTGCATGTATCATCTATAGACACTAATTTTAAAAAACTAATCAAAATAATTTAATTAGTCAAACTGCTTAGAAGATATAAGCCAATTCATTTTGTAGCCAATACACTTATCAAACTATATATTCTAAACCATGTGATGAATCCAAATTCTTTTAATAACTTTTTGTTTAGGGTCTCTAGATACATACACAATTGTGTATCCTCCCAAATTGGTGTTTCTGGGACTTATGGTTTTGGCAAGCCAGACACTTTTAGGGCAGAAAAAGAATAACAAGAAGTCCTTACAAATACTATAGGGTTCCAGCACTTCATGGGTTGTCACAGTACCATCTGAACATTAGAGCTTTTTTGACCCACTTAAGTAGGACTTTATGTAATTTCATAATTACATTTTAAATATTATATTTTAAAATAAATATTTATCATGAAATTAAGCATACACCATTTATCTTGTTTAACACATTCATTTTGCTATCATATCTAGCAAGGTAAACCATCAGATTGAAGGGTGATTCTCATAAAACTGTATTTTCTGTAAGCTTTTTTTCAAGGTAAATGTAGGTGTCTTTCCAAAAAAGTACACTTGAAGACTCCAAATAACCAAATAATATAAGGAGTCCATATAATTCATAAAATGTATGCACACCAAAGCACCCATGAAAAAAAAAAAAAAAAAAAAAAAAAAAAANCAATCAGAATTCAGTGTATAGTATGTGTACAGTGCAACAGCAAAGAGCTTATTTACATCTTAGACAAATCAAGATGCAATACCAAACAGGACCATATGGAGAAAAAAAAACTAAACTAAACCAACCGTCTTGTCCTGACTGCATTTACCTACTACACTACACGGATCAATTCAGAATTATTGAACACAGCAACATACACATGACAAATCAGAACATTATCCTGAATTTATGTGGAAACAACGTGAATGTACGAAAATGTGCCTGTGCATAAACGTAATGTGCGATCAGTGCAGCGAGAGCGCACATACAGTTTGTGCATCAATAGAATGGACTTGCTCTTACTGTATGACTGGACCTCACCACTGTCATCTCTACTTTGATTCCAATCCTCATCCATCAACTTTACTAGCGAGACACTGGTTTGCTTTATCTAGCCAAGAAACGTAGTTTGCGTATCATCTGGCCATACAGTGGTGGGTGTTTTGACGTTCTGTTCAGTCTGTATTTCTCATAGTGCGATCACTGGATAACTGGACTGAAAATGTTCCCGTAGTTTAGCAGCTTTAAATGATCTAATTGCAAACAGAGAAGCGAAATTGGGTTAAAGGGTTAAATGGAATACAAATTACCACCTACCAGGGTTACAGGTGCTTGCACCATGGTAGATGTTCAGTGTGATAAACTCAAATTCTTAGATCATCTAACTGCATCACATAAAATACATTAATGACGCCGTTTTACGTGCTTCAGTAATTTTATTTGGGTTGTTTGTGTTAAATTTTTTTAACGTTATGGATTTTGAATTAATCACATATGTGCTGTGTATTTAAATATATTTGTAATTACACATTTGTAATGATGAAGCTGGAGTACTCGGTTTGAAGTACTCTACAAATGCACATTAAATACAATTTAGAGCACTTAATTGTATTGAAAGTTGAATGTGGCACTGTTATTGTACTATTCTCATTACTATTCCATATTATACAAAACAGATACTAGATTTTCTGCCATTTTGAATTTCTGATCTTGAGACCTTGTTGGTAAAAATTTATTAAAAGCTTATCGGTACTCCTGTATTGAAGTAATTGTAAATGTATTCATTAAATCAAAATGGTGTTGGGTGCCCTGGTATTCAAATATTCTCCCTCTGTGATTGTCTGTTTCTACCCTCAGATCATCAGGTCTGGTGAACACTGGTGACCCATGTGCAGCCAGTACGAACCGCACTGTGACCATCCCAGCCGGGGAAAACCAGATCAACCAGATCTTTCTGAACCCATCTGGCACCGTTCTCTATGCTGCCGCTGGCAATTCTGTTCGCATGTGGGACCTGAGACGGTATGACTTCAACACAGCATCCTTTACTTAACCCATTCTGAGAGCTATACATAATTTGCAACATCATATATCTGACAATTTGTTGTTTTCTATCTGTTTTTGTCAGGTTTGTGTCTACAGGAAAATTAATGGGCCATCTCGGTCCAGTCATGTGCTTAACTGTTGATCAGTCTGGCAATGGACAGGATCTAGTTATCACAGGCTCTAAGGATCACTACATCAAGGTTTGTATATCTATCTGTAATGGTGATTTGGATGACGTTAGCTGACGTTTTCCATAAATAAGGTACGAAATAGACCCTGACATTTTTAAAAATGGGATTTTTTTCTATTTCAACAAATGGTCAGTGAAAGGAGGTTCTCAACCTTCAGAAAATTGACTCTTACGAGGTCAGGAGCTCTTTATTTTCTATAAAAGAGATACAGTATTTTCAACCCTGTTACCCAAATTTTTGGTCAGTGAATATAATTTAAAACCTTGATTTGTTTGGTTTTGCTTTATTCTAACAACAAACATTAAATACACATCAAAATTAAATATACAATAATTATACAATAAAAAAAATTTTAAAAATGTTTTGGAATGAGTACCTGTAATGACTCATCACTCGACATGGGATCCATCTTGCAAGCTTTATTAAAGTATACGTCGTCGTACGGGCAGGGGTCAGAACCAGCAAACACAACAACAAAGAGCAGGCAGATTCGTGGTCAGGAACAGGCAGTGGGTCAGGGTAACAGGCAAGATTCACAGTCCGGAGAACAGGCACTGGGTCGGTGGGCAGGCAGCAACGGGTCAGGGAACGAACAGCAAACAAAGACAGCAACAGGTAATCCAACAGGGTATAAACGCTCAGAAATGACAGTTGGGGCAATGATCAAGACTTCGCGTGGAAGCAGTGTCAGTGAGCTGCTTACATAGCAGCCTAAACACGCTGCAGCTGGCGGGTAATCAGAGTCCAAGGCACGGGGTTATGGGAAATGTAGTGCGAATCAGTATAGGTGGATGAGTGGATGCGTGAGTGTCAGTATTCCGGGGATGGAGCCCTCTGCTGGCCAGTAGGGGGAATCACAGGGTTCGTCTCCGTGACAGTACCCTTGTGAAAAAAGTGTGCTTAATTGTATTGGACGTGCACTTGTAGTGTTACTTCAACTCTTGAAAGTATGTATTTTTTTTTTTTTAAATGCTCAGGGTTACCCAGTTCCCCGAGATGAGAATGAGATGATGCTATGGAAACGCCTTCCAGCGTGACCGGTGTCTGAATCACGTGTGTACACGTGCAATCTCATAGGCCACATATGAAGTTGTGTGACGCTACGCAGTTACATGACTTGCATCTATAAAATGACACCTGACACGGTGTCACCAGATTCACTGTCTGAAAAAGCCTTGCAGGCATACTTGAAGTATGGCAACGCAACACAGCATCTCATTCCTATCTCAGCAGGGCGATCATGGAAAATGATTACAGACGCAGCATGGGCCACGTCTGCACCATGGCATCCAAAAAATTTGGCACCCAAAAAATTTAGATAATTTTTTTCTTACAATTTTCAACAGGGTTTAACGGTTGAGCTTGACGAAAGGACTTTACATTAATATTTTTAGAGAATATGAAAAAATGGAATGAAATAATTCACTCATCTTCCCAAAATCCTGTAGATATGGTTCAATCTATTCAATTTATGTTACTTAGGTGTCAATTTAAAGCTGCTGTCCGTAACTTTTTTTGGTTAAAAATGATCCAAAATCGATTATTGAGCAAGTACATAATCAGTGTTCAAAACTATCTCCTTACCTTAGCTCAAATCACAATGGTAAGCTTGTAATAATGTTTTAGAATCTTGAGTGATACTGGTAGGATTTCGTGGGAAATACAAGTTTGCTGACGTTTGTCTTTGCGTCATTACGTCACATCTGTAAACAGATAGCCTAGTAGCCAAGACTACTCCTATCGCGTGTGTGGATGCTGCTGGTGGCACATCATTTGTAGCCTCTTTTTACAGCAGCTGGAATGTATTTAAACTTGAGATGGTGGCTTCTAATCCAGAAAGTTCAAAACGACAATCATCATTGACAACTGTGATAAAAAGTAAAATACTTTTTTCTACCACACTGTGGAATGCAGACTGCAGAGAGCCTACAGTAAAAAAGGGAAAGCGACTGTGCGAAAAAACAAGAATAAATGTCGGCAGGGCTTTTGAAAGGTGGCGTGACTTACAGTGCTCAGCTTAAATGAGTACACCCCCTTTGAAAAGTAACATTTTAAACAATATCTCAGTGAATACAAAAACAATTTGTTGACAAGACTAAGTTTAATATAACATCTGTTTAACTTATAACATGAAAGTAAGGTTAATAATATAACTTCGATTGCACATTTTTCAGTTTTACTCAAATTAGGGTGATGCAAAAATGAGTACACCCCACAACAAAAACTACTACATCTAGTAGTTTGTATGGCCTCCATGATTTTTAATGACAGCACCAAGTCTTCTAGGCATGGAATGAACAAGTTGGTGACATTTTGCAACATCTATCTTTTTCCATTCTTCAAGAATGACCTCTTTTAGAGACTGGATGCTGAATGGAGAGTGATACTCAACTTGTCTCTTCAGAATTGCCCATAGGTGTTCGATTGGGTTCAGATCAGGAGACATACTTGGCCACTGAATCACTTTCACCCTGTTCTTCTTCAGAAATCCAACAGTGGCCTTAGATGTGTTTTTAGGATCATTGTCATGTTGGAAAAGTGCATGAAGTCCAAGGGCACGGAGTGATGGTAGCATCTTCTCTTTCAGTATAGAGCAGTACATCTGTGAATTCATGATGCCTTCAATGAAATGCAGCCCCACATAAGGACACTGCCACCACCATGTTTCACTGTAGGGACCATGCATTTTTCTTTGTATTCCTCACCTTTGCGACGCCATACAGTTTTGAAGCCATCAGTTCCGAAAACATTTATCTTGGTCTCATCACTCCAGAGTATAGAGTCCCAGTAGTCTTCATCTTTGTCAGCATGGGCCCTGGCAAACTCTATTCAGGCTTTTTTGTGCCTGGGCTTTAGGAGAGGCTTCTTTCGTGGACAGCACCCATGCATGCCATTCCTCTGCAGTTATCTAAAAAAGTAGAAAGCCAAACTGGGGTGACTATTTCCCGTGACACAATATGGCGTATACTGCAGTGAACTTGCATGCCGATTTTCTTCAACCCTTCTCATCAGAAGATGCTCCTGTCGAGGTGTTAACTTCCGTGGACAACCTGGACGTCTCTGTAAGATGGTTGCAGTTCCATCTTTTTAAAATTTTTGTACCACTTTTGCTACAGTATTCTGACTGATAAGTAAAGCTTTGCTGAAATTATTTTCTTTTTCAGGTCTTGTGACATTTCTCTTCCATGTGGTTGCTGACAGCATGAAATGGGAGTGGGTTTTAACACCCTTTTATAGTCAGCTGTCTGCTGGACACCTGTGTAATGAATAATTATACTCACATGTGGTTGAATTCTTGTTAAATTAGACATTTATAGTATAAAATTCAGCTTTGCTCCAGAGACTTTCAGTGGGGTGTACTCATTTTTGCATCACCTTAATTTGAGTAAAACTGAAAATGTTGTTCTCTGAGTTATATTATTAACCTTACTTTCATGTTATAAGTTAAAGAGATGTATATAAAACTTAGTCTTGTCAGCATTTTGGAAACTGTTTTTGTGTTCATTGAGATATTGTTTAAAATGTTCCTTTTCAAAGGGGGCGTACTCATTTACGCTGAGCACTGTAAAAACAAACGCAGAGATGTCTATTTATCTGCTGGACAGGTAAGACATTTCAATGGTTCATTGGGTAATAAGGTAACAGTAGCACACGTTTTCACGTAATCCATAAAGTTATGGATAACGATAATACACACTACATACACAGTCACGCACACTGCAAAAAATGCTGTTCTTACTTAGAGTTTTTGTCTTGTTTCTAGTCAAAATATATTTTTACTAAAATATCTAGTAAAATAATCTTATATCAAATCAAAAATAAGATATATAATCTTGTTTTCAGTTTGGATTAAGATTATTTTGCTTACCCTACTGGCAGATTATTTAGCTTGTTTTAAGGAAAAACTCACTTAATTTTGACTTATTTTTCCTAAAAACAAAATAATTTTTACTTGTCAAGAAAATGCTTCTTGATCTAAGAATTTTTAGATATTTGGACTGGAAACAAGACAAAAATTCTAAGTAAGAACAGTATTTTTTGCAGTGCAATGTTGATGTTTTTAACAAAGTATAACAATAATAATTTCCACCATTGGTTGTACGATTTATTGTAAAACGTTTTTCAGTTGGTCAGAACATAAGTAAATGACATGTTACTTCTTCCGATGACATTTTCCGGTGAAACTTCTTATTTTGGACATACAAGACGTAGCATCTGTAATTAAGATGTACAGTGAAGATCCACACTGGTGCGTTAACTGACAGCCCCCACACATAGCTGCACCTCAAAATATTAGATTCATCCATGCTGAGGAGCAGTGCCAATGCACAAAGATGATAATTCCGTAAATAACTGCAATTGCAGGTTTCAAACAGAGATGGCGACAAAGAGGCAAAACTTATGGACTGCAGCTTTAAAGCAGTGTTATAGAGAGCTAAATACTAGCTCACTACACTGAATACACTGAATGTCAGTTTAACAGATTATGTTAAAAGTAAGTTGTGTGATTTTAATAGTTGGAAGATCACAATCTTGTAACAGGCCAAGATCATAATTTTAAAGGGTATACACACATTTAATGTGTAAAAATTACCTATATTCTTGTAACATTTGGCGCAGGGATGAGCAGATGCAAAGGATCTTTGCAGCAAGGTTTAATATAAACACATAAGTGAATAGAAGAAGCAGAATTCAGAAGCACAGGAACAGAACACATACAACAACCGACAATGAGTGCACAACTGAGAGGGGTATAAATACACAGGGTAATGATGAACTAAATAAGACCCAGGTGAAAAACTAATAAGTAACTATGGCAATGAACATAAACACAGGAAACTCAGGGATGGTGAAAGCAGAAACAGAAGTGCAAAACAGTGGCAAAATAAGAGTCTCTGAAGTACATCTGAACGTAACTAGCTGCAACAGTTTCATTATAAGTTTATTTAATAGGTTATCTAACATATCTATTAGGGATCACAACTATAGAGCCCCACACAGGACATGCGGACGCAAATAATAGATTTTGTGTCCACAACTTAACACTTTTATTTCCATGACTTATTTATTTGTTGCTTTATTTTAGTAAAATTATGGCCATGTTGTGCTAATTAGTTTCTAAAGAAGTTATGGAAATGAATTCCTAATCCGTGGCCACAATATCTTGTCTTTTTTTCCCTGCATGTCATGTGCGGAGCTCCGCACACAAAGCATAGAAAGTTTATTTGAGTCACATTTGATGCGCAGTGAACATGTAAATGTACCTGTCCACTTCCTGTTACGTCATATATTGATGGTGTTTGCAGTGGCCTTCGTACTGAACATGGCCCCTGTAACTTGGAATCTCACGCAAGATGACCAAAAACCATGTCATTTGTTTCTTCAGATGTTTGATGTGACAGAGGGTGCTGTGGGTAGCATCAGCCCCACTCATAACTTCGAGCCACCCCACTATGATGGCATCGAGTCCCTGGTGGTTCAGGGTGATTGTTTGTTTAGCGGCTCCAGAGACAACGGCATTAAGAAATGGGACCTGACCCGCAAGGACCTACTGCAGGTATAACCAGCTATATTGACAACATTATACATGATTACACAGTAAATATATATATTATGGCTGCGTATCAGCAACAAAGTCATGATACGATAGTAAATATATATTAGGCTGCTGTCACTTTAAGACAGAATGGACGTATCTGATATACTTTCTAATATACTGACACGGATTGAATGCTTGCCAAGGTGGGCATTTTGAGATGTTTTTGTATGTATTTGACCGCTTAGGCATGCACCCAAAGTAGCCTAGGCTTTGCTCAGTTGTGTTTTGCTCTGTCTCGGAGCATGCACACAAAAAGCTGCCTGGGAAACAGCATGAGATCTCTTTTAATTACTCTTTTGTAATCGCAAGTAGACTTTGAGTTTGGGGTTTTAATGAGAGGCAAAAGCACACCGCTTTAAAGGGAAAGGAATAGAATGCGGCACAATAATCGTTTTTTCTCGACTATCATCTTTCATGATCACTGGAAGGTGAAACTAAACTTCTGAACTGAAATTCAATTAATCGCACTGCTCTATTATTAATATCCTGTTCGTTAATTGCAGAAACCTTGCACTTTTCAATTTATTTTTAAACACACTGTGGCTGCTGGACTTGCTACTGCCAATAGATATGCAGACACGCAGCTGTGAGCATGTAAGATATGCTGCTGCTGCATCAGCAGACATACAAATATCCAATAGCAGTTCTAAGCAGGTGGAGCTGGGGGAGGTGGAGGATTTCAGAGGAACAATGACCAGCTTACAATAAACACAGAACCAGACTATTCAAATGTTGAGAAAACAATCACATTGGCTGCAGAATCCGCTCAATCGAATCAGCTTGTGCCATGTAGTAAATGATTGCTTGCAGATTGCAGGTAAAGAGCCGATCAGCCTGCACCATCAAGAGTTTCATGGCTGATTTATATGCATCACATTCATTCTAAAGTGTGACTTAAGTTTCCAAATACTTTTTGGCTTCACTCTGGCAACATTATAATGCAAGTGTAGTAGCTTCCACAAGGACAATTAGCCAATCAGTTGATTAATCAGTGCTGAGGATGAAATCAGGAAGAGGCTAATTACCTCATCAGGACGTGAATCAATCAGAGTTCAAACTGTGTTTGTGTTTGTCCAGGATTTGATGAGTTGACTTGTTGTTTGCCCTACAGCAGGTACCCAATGCTCATCGTGACTGGGTTTGTGCTCTGGGAGTCGTGCCTGCATCTCCAATCCTGCTGAGTGGCTGTAGGGGAGGAGTTCTCAAACTCTGGCACACGGACACCCTGAGTCCACTGGGAGAACTCAGAGGCCACGAGAGCCCCATCAACAGCATCTCTACCAACAGCAGTCATCTGTTTACTGCATCAGAGTGAGTATTACACATGCATAAAACTTGGAATTGAGAACTGCTTCTAATTAAGAACCAAATAATGCATAGTGGAGTTGAACTGGGTCATTTGCTCTGAAAAAGACCTTCATTTCAACAGCCATTGTTGCAAAGTTGAATGCATTAAAAGTCATCATTCATCGACCAGAAAAACATGGCTTATTATTTGAAACCGTAGCCTAGCATTAGCCACTTTACATGGGCGCTCGCTCTAACGTTAACCTAGATAAATGTGCGCTATAAAATGTATGCACCGGCGTCACTTTCCTGCCGGGACACGCCCCCTCAGCCGGACTGAGTGGCAAAAGAGCCTGCTGCATGATTGGATTTAATGGGGTAAACTGCGAAAACGATTATCACTTTAAACTAAAGGCTTGCTCGATATAGTGTTCTTTACAACTTACCAAAGATCCAGTGGTCCATGGATGTTGACATGAAGCCAGGAATCGTGTTTCCTGACATATGTGCCTGATTTCGACATTGGGGACATAATACATAAACAAATTTGCCTGTTAGGCGCATATCCAAATGTTTGTTCAGAATTAGTACCGTGCTTACTGCATGACACTTCTCTCTCTCTCTCTATATATATATATATATATATATATATATATATTCACTATACTGCAGAGATGACGAGTCAACATTGTCAACTTCATCTTTGCAGCCGACACTGACTCATAAAAGTTTATTAATAAATTATTAAAATGTTCAGACAGTCTCCTTCCTTTTTTTTTCTGACACATTCATAATCATTGCAGCAAGCTTTGTACATGCACTTTAGCGCTTAATTAATTAAAGGCTCATTATTATGATTTAGTATTTCTTTGTAATGTATAAGTGTTAGCAATGTTACATATAATATACTTTCTCAGCCCTGAAACTCATGCTGCGTTCACGACGTCGTAATTACTATCATTTCATGATGAAAACATGTGACATTCTACTTGAAGCTGTTCAAGTCCATGGACTGGGAATTATGCGTTTCTTTGGAAAACTATCAATGCCTAAAATGAGTCTGCAGCGGTCAGGTGGTACAGAGGTCACGTGGTACAAGTAGGAGCTCTCTGAAAATTAGCAGGTTACAAGTTGTGATTACGAGTTCTACAAGGATGTGAGCGCTTTTTACAAGTTGGAATGTCGTAATTACAACATGGGGTGAACGCACCTTCAAACCATTTTGCAATTAAAGATTTTTGCTATTGAATTTTAAATTTAGGTTTGTTTATACTGTTTGTAGCACTTTCATATTCTTGAGAAAAGGAAGGATAGCACAACTACTATAATGATGAATCTAATGAGTGCATTAATAAAAGTGCATTAAAATCTTTGTGAAATTCACAGTGTTGCTTAATTTTTTTACAGACAGCAAATGTACACCAATCAGGCGTAACATTATGACCACTGACAGGTTAAGTGAATAACACTGATTATCTCAGAAGACAATAACAGAAGAGCTACTGTAGCTCAAATTGCTCAAGAAGTTAATGCTGGTTCTGATAGAAAGGTGTCAGAATACACAGTGCATCGCATGTTGCGTATGGGGCTGCATAGCCACAGACCAGTCAGGGTGCCCATGCTGACCCCTGTCCACCGCCGAAATCGGCAACAGTGGGCACGTGAGCATCAGAACTGGACCAAGGAGCAATGGAAGAAGGTGGCCTTGTCTGATGAATCTCGTTTTCTTTTACATCATGTGGATGTCCAGGTACGTGTGCGTCTCTTACCTGGGGAACACATGGCACCAGGATGCACTATGGGAAGAAGGCAAGCCCAGGCAGTGTGATGCTTTGGGCAATGTTCTGCTGGGAAACCTTGGGTTCTGCCATCCATGTGGATGTTACTTTGACACGTACCACCTACCTAAGCATTATTGCAGACCATGTACACCCTTTCATGGAAACGGTATTCCCTGGTGGCAGTATAATGCGCCCTGCCACAAAGCAAAAGTGGTTCAGGAATGGTTTGATTGCAACAACGAGTTTGAGGTGTTGACTTGGCATCCAAAAATACAATTAGCACCCATTATTTGGAGGGGGTTTCCTCCTCAGATGTAGTAAAACGCATCGTTAGGATACAGGATTATTACATAAAATTGGAATCAGAACTAGAATCATTAAATTCCTTACAATTACTATGCTTACCCTTGTGGATATTTACTTTAACACTCATCTCCTCTTTACCCTGCAGTGACCGGACAGTGAAGATCTGGCGTGCAAGAGGAAGTCTGGATGGCGCCGCAGATGTGGCCGACACAATTGACGAGGGCGTCAGTAACTGATGACTCTCTCAATGCAAACTCCACTGCAGTGTTACCACGGTAACGCAGCTGCCAAAGACATTTGCACTTTGACCCCACCAATAAAACATGGATATCCAGTTGACTCTTTGGCATCCAACACACACACATCCCAACAGAATTCTACTTGAATCGGAATCTTCTCACTATGCTTTCTTTGGACGTTTCCCAGAGTTCATCGCGTCTTTAGTGATGCCCCACAATTAGGTCAACGTCACATGTTAAAAAAAGCTCTTTGTCCTTAAAATAACAATGTCAGCTTAGTTAATTCTAACAATCATGAAGATGGCACTGAAAACAGACATCGACGTTGAGTTCTGTTGGGCTTTGAGGAAGAAGAACCGGATCTTCTGTAGCTGGCTTCAGTGTTCCGGATCTGGGAAACGTTCAGAACATTACGGAGTGATATAGATGTCTGTGGACTAACTGGGTGAATCTCACTATAACATAAAAAAGAAGTAATATTTTGCAAAAAGAAAATTAAGGCTGTTTTAAGTACATTTTGATATTTTTGCAATGTGAAATTAATTTTGCATTGACAATTAGGCACATTTCCCCACAATTCTTATTACTGTATTACTTTGCGTATTACTTATTACTTTGCGTATAAATATCCATGTATATATATATATATATATATATATA
>RJVU01063551.1:656474-698974 GCA_003731715.1 Anabarilius grahami
TATGTATTATTAATAGTAATATATTTATTGTAATATTTTATAAGTAAACATTGTGTATTGGTACTGTATAAGAATCACCATTGAGAATGCAAATTGCAAAAAAAGGAATCCCCCACCACCCGCATTACAGTAAACAACATTTGGAAGTAAATTTGGGGGGAAATTCATGCAAAAAATCAACAAAAAAGCTTGATGAGCTTTTTTGCTTTGTATAATTTATTTTCTCTGAAGTTTTTCTCTTTTTTATGGGTTGACTTATGACCCTGATTTTTCTTTCTTTTCACCCAACTGGAATCACCTTGACCTTAAATGAACTCTGTGTTTAGTGTTAATGTGGCCACCTTTAAATCATTTGGTGACCAAAGTGTGAAACCATCTTTCTGCTAATATCACATATAATATACTAAATCAGCGTAGACCATAACACTATAGAAACTCTGTTATATATCACTCCTCACACTCGTTCTATTGTTGTCAGTATATTAACCTCTTTCCTCTGCCGTCGAAGTCTATTGGGTCTGTGTAGCATTCAGATAAACACACTAGATACTGTACTGTTTATATATATATATATTGAATACTAATATATATATATATATAATTATAGTATTCAGACGTGAGAGGACAATTACTTGTGCCTGTACCACTTATCTATCTAGAGCAGTGCTTTTCTCCCAGACCTGCACACTGCAGTTCACTAAATGTAGTTTACATGTCAGACTGTCTCATTGCATTGTACTAGATGAAATAAACACATGAAGACTGACTTGAAAGCTTTTGTAAGCAATTGTTTAGTGCTCTTAGTTTTCCAGCCACGTATTGGCTTTGTCTATTTATGACGTCTCGGATTTACTCTGGAGGTTTAGTTGTCAACACAATGGGGGACCCAGTAGTGATCTGAATGTCAGATGTCAATTGAATTAAATGTCATCTGTCAAAAACTACTCTTGAAGTACCACTGTGTTCATTAAATGGAAATTGTGCTTATTATATTAATAATTATAGTGGAGTATGACAAGAGCTGTCCAACTCCAAAAAGTTTCATAAAAGTAGTCCATACAACTCCCGATATAAAAAATGGAAAACTGTGATGGAAGATTGATTATTTATATAAACATACAATCAATCTGGATGGTGACTATGGCTTGAAAAATTTTGATTTTTGTTATTTACAATATATGTATCACACACACACACTCTCACATAAAATTATAAACAAACAATGAGAAATTAGTGACTGAAAAAAAGGGAACAAAAGTATTGCAAGCAACCATATCAACGTGATTTGTTATTTGATTTTATTAACATAGCAAAATTTTCATGCAGTAATTGCAAAACAAATTAAATGCTATTATGTTATGTTTGTGTATGCTTATATTAGGCGCAGGCACCATCCACTTTCATTGTATGACAACATAACACTTTTTGTGTTATGTGTAAAATGACAGTAATCAGATGAAATGTTGATTTATTTATTTATTTATGAGTGAACTGTCTCTTTAAAGAAAAGCATCACTAATAGAGGCCACTAGAGCGCAGCATGACAACTACTGTATGAGCGTGCAACTTTGCTAATTTTTATGAAAATCGTCATTAGGTGAAGTTAACTCTGGCTTAGTGTGTGTTTCTGTGTGCTCCATCCTTTCTATTCTTTAGGTTGACAAGTTCTTTTGTCATCCAGGATGTTTTAATCGGTGTAATCCATCAGTGTGTCCGTGTGCGCGCCTGTCGTACACATCACTGAATATCTTTGTGAAGTTTCCACACCTGGCCTCTTAATGCCAGCACCGCAGACAGAAATAGCTGCATCATAATCACTGTGGCTTCCTGTTTTGTGACACAGGCCTCTTAATAGAAGCATGACAACCTTAGTCAAATATTTATCATCTCTGGCCCTCTCTGACAAATATTCTCTTTTAAAAAGAAACTTTCTTTTATGTATGGCTGCAAATGCCAAAACACAGACAGAAAAACGACATCATTCCATTGTCATTACTCAGAGGAATGGATCAATTATTAATGGCAAAAGTCTAAAACAGTTGACATGAAGTGCCAGAGCATGTCAGCGGGATCCTGCAGTGTGACATGCTCTTTACCAAAACAATTTTAAAGAGAATTTATAATATCCATCATAATATTCATTTATTAGAATTACACAAAGTTTTTATGATCTCATATTGTTTAAAAGACTGGTTAGGAATTGTTTATTTCCAGCATGGAATATATTATTCATATGAATATATTAATAATTATATTTTTGAAGTATATAATACTGTTTAAAAGTTTGGGATCTGTAAGATTTTTAAATTTTTTTGAAAGAAGTCTCTTCTCACCAAGGCTGCCAAAATACAGTAAAACAGTAATATGGTGAAATATTATTACAATTAATTTATTCCTGTGATCAAAGAAGAATTTTCAGCATCATTACTTCAGAAATCATTCTAATATGCTGATTTGATGCTCAAGAAACTTTTCTGATTATTATCAGTAGAAAACTGTTGTGCTGCTTCATATTTTTGTTGAAACCATGATACATTTTTCTTTGATGAATAGAAAAAGGTTAAAAGAATTATAAATGTCTTTACTGTCACTTTTGATCAATTTAATGCATTCTTGCTATGATAAAAGTAGAAAAATGTATATATTTCAATTTTAGCATGTTATTGAAATTTGCAATGTTAATGTATTTGGTCTTTGGGCAGCCAAGATCTGCTACGCTGCTGATGCTGCTGTTGATTATTGCTGCTGCTGTAGAGCAAGTATGGGCTTGCTACTGCCAATAGATACTCAGACATGCTGCTGTGAGCAAGTAAGATATGCTGCTGCTGAAATAGGTTGGAGGCAAGGTGGAGCCATGACGGGTTTCCTGGGCAGAGCCTGCGGGGCCGACCGATGGCGAGGACGGGGGCATGGCAGAAGACACCAGAGAGAGTGAGGGCCAAGGCAGAGGCGCAGCTGGAGCCCCGAAAGTCCTTGGGGAGACCAGGATGACAAGAGACCAAGCAGGAGCCAGAGGGACAAGGGAGCCTGATGGAGCCTGAGTGATGGTGGACCACTGCAGAGCTGAGGGAGTGCAGAGCCAATGCAGAGCCGAAGGGCTGACAGGCCGAGGCAGAGCAATGGGCCTGTAGGCCTGTGGTGAAGCCAGGGGGATCCACTTCACAGCATCATGCTGCTGGTGAAGTGGCCTGAGTCCTTGTAATGATGCTTGTAATGTGAATCGAGATTTTTATAACAATATAGCAGACTACTTACTGTTCTAAATTGACCCATTTGTTTTTCTTTATTTTTTCTTTCTTCTTTGTACTACATCTCCCACAATTCCTAGTAAACTACACTACCATATATGGTGCACTACATTACCCACAACCCACTGGTCAAGGTCTATAAATAGACCCCATGTCCTTCCTTTGTTTCCATTTTGCATTGGTGAGGTGTGGGTGTTTGTATGGACACCCAACCATGTCCTTTGAGTCCTTTCAAGTTTGTTTTTGTCAATTATATGGTTTGAATTTCTTTATTTGAATTATTTGGATTGGGATTTTTCTTCTTGTATGGTTTGTAGTCAAGTCAAGTCAAGTCAAATTTATTTATATAGCGCTTTTTACAATTGGTAATTGTTTCAAAGCAGCTTTACATATTAGAAGCACAGAAAAAAGATAAGTGGTTAAAAATAAGCTGTACAAGCAAGCGTGGTAATATGTAACATATACAAGATGGTGCTACATTAAGCCAATGTCGGCTGACTCCCAGGGGNCTCCTCCCCCTTCCTCATCAACACTAGTCGTAAGTGATCCTCACCAAACAGACAATAGAAGTAGTGACTAAAGACCATCCTGTTCATCCCATCCTGTTAATCCTGCCCTTGTTTTAACATCTGTCCATTTACATCATGTGAATTTGCTCCAAGTGAATCCATGTGCTATGGGTAATTTGAATTGCTCAAGACTTAAGCATCCTGAACTCAATAAAATTTAAGACGGCAAAGGACTGGTCTTTTTCCAGTGTTTTAATCAGACACACCACTAAGTTTCTACAACTCTAACGAACTTTGGATCTATTTAACATCGGATATCCAACAAATGGTCCTTCGAGCCGGAGGTAGAGATTTGGTGGAATGGATTACCATGCAAGACCTGCAGTCCGGCGCAGTGTAAGAGTGAGAAGACCTTCTGCCCATTTTGCAGATTGTATGGTACGAGAACATGCTCCTCCTCCCCCTTCCTCATCAACACTAGTCGTAAGTGATCCTCACCAAACAGACAATAGAAGTCCATGTTCCTTAAGACCTGCTCCTTGCTCATCTGTTGAATGTGATCCGCCTCAACCTGACTTAATTAATATGGATGTTAAACAAGAAATAGTTGGACTGAAGGGCATGCTTGGTGAGATTATGTCTAGAATGTCACAGTTAGCAGTTTCTTCTAAGTCCTTTGATGATGATGTTTCTGATGATGATGAGAATGCCTTTGCTACATTCTTGCACACAATTCCTAAACAATCACCTTTTGTTCAGGAATTGTGTGCATGTATTAAGAATGTTGCACAGAAATCTACAAGTAAGCAAGGTAATGCATTAGCTGTTCCTTCAGCACTTCCATTGAGTAGGCCTAGTTCTCTACCTCCCCCACCTTCCTCATTGTTATGTAGTCCACCTTAACATACACATAAACATAATGTATCACAATTGCAATCAGGTACTGTGATCCAGCCTTTTGTAGTTCCATTAGTTCCTGGTCCCTCTAATTCTCATTCCCCTCAAATGCAAGCATCACAGGTGCTGGTGCAACCAGTTGGTTCGCCACAGCCTGGCGCTTACTTACCAAGTAGCTCTGTCTCCCCATCTTTGGTTCATACACAGTTGTCTTCATAGGTAACATCAGCACAGTTACCTCCTCAGACTCAGCAAATTCCTCATGTATCTTCAGCTAATGTAAGCCATCATATTCAGTCTGTAGGTTTTTCAGGGAATCTTGTTGTACAACAACCTGCTTTGTTCATTCGACCGGCTGTTCCCACTAGATAGACAATGACAATTCCATTTATTCATTCTCACCCACATTCTCAGCCATACTATGCTTCATACCATGCCCTTTCCTATCCTATTTCTTGTGTTCAGGGACCTTACTTTCCTTTTTTGGTGAATGATGATCCCCAAGAATTTGCAATGTTGTAGTTTTGACACATTTGTTGTCACCTCATGAGTCAGAACATTACAAATACCATATCTTGTTGGATCATTTAAAATTTCCTTCTGCTCGTGATCTAGCATAAGCTTATGCTAATGATCCTAGACCGTACAGTATGGCTCTTTGCACTACAACAAAATTATGGGCAATCCCATCAATTAGTTTTGAGAGAAATCAAAGCCATTCTAGCTCTTCCCAAAGTAAGACCAGGTGACAGCAGAGCATTCAGTAGCTTCGCACTGAAAGTTCGAGCTTTGGTTGGCATGCTCCAATCTTTGTGTCAAGATCACGTTCAATCTGAACTAACCTGTGCTTCTCATGTACAGCAAGAACTTTGTAAACTGCCCACAGAACATGTGACCAACTTTGCCTGTTATGCTCGTGCTGTCCTACATGGTCAAAGCTACAACCTGAATAACTTTTCTGCCTAGCTTCAAGAAGAGGCTGAATGTCAAGTGATGGCAGATCAAGTTAGTGACTTCCTAAACCCACTCCTGAGTAAGCCTCAATCAAAGATCCACACTAACACTCAAACAGTCTTGTACAGAGCTAATGGCAATTCTGTTGTATCAAGATCTACGAATAAGCAACCCCAAAATTCAAGAGATGGAGAGCAGAGTTCCAAGTATTTATGTGGATATTGTTCCAGTAGAGAGCATTTCATTGTCCTGTGTCCCTCTTTTAAAGCTCTTGAAGACACCAAAATGGGTGCATGGATTAGAGAGAACAAAATATGTTGGAGGTGCGGGCTTAACCATCTTTCTGTTGACTGTGACTTGAAAAAACCCTGTCCACAGTGTAATGTTCGACATCTTGGTATCCTTCATGGAGTTAACTGTCGTGATCAGGATAGTGGTACATTCTATCTTAGTCAACTTGGAGGCTCTGGCAAGGTGCTGCTAAAAGTTGTTGAAGTATTTCTCCATCATAAAGGTCAATCCCTGCAATTTATGCCATCCTTGATGATGGATCAGAATGTACCATGTTGCTACCTCAAGCATCTGATTATTTAGGCCTCAAGGGGGAAGCTGAGTCCCTAACTGTTCCCACCGTACGTCAAGATACTATTGCGCTTGAAGGCTCTTCTGTAACCTTTGAAATATCCTCAAATGCCAATCCAGTAAAGAAGTATACAATTTCCAATCCCTTTTCTGCTGCCAGATTGGGACTGGCAAAACAGACATACCCTGTTGAGATTTTGCAGAGACGCTTTAGACATTCTCTAACTTATCCTTATCGGTGCAGACTACCCACACCTGATAAATCTAATTGACCAAGTGTATTTTGGACCTCCTAAATCTCCAGCTGCTATCCAGACTAAGTTGGGTTGGGTACTGAAAGGTCCAATACCAATTCCTAACAATGATGAGATGCAATGTCTTTTTACCATCACTAGTCCACTTGAGGATCTTTGCCACGATGTAGAGAAATTATGGCAATTAGACATTCTTCCTTTCAGAAATGAGAAGGTCATTACTAGGTCCAAGCAGGATCAAGAAGCTATGGACTTGTTAGCCTCCAAGACCAAAAGAGTTGATGTTGATGGCGTGCAAAGATCTCTTTTATTGCGTGCTGCTTCTGCCGTACAGTTACGAGCTTCACCAAATGCAGTTATGGCAGAGGTATGGAACGCTGCCTCCAACGAAATCCTAAATCAGTGGCTGTCTATGACCAAGAAATTGCCAAGTTGGAGAAGTCCGGTTATATTTCCAAAGTGGAACCTCCTCATGACTCGTCTTATTAATCATGGTATATCCCTCATCATCTCGTGGAGCCTAATGGGAAACCACAAATAGTTTTCAATTGTTCTTATCAATTCAAAGGTACATCTCTGAACAACTCACTTCTTCCTGCTCCACAGTTGGGCCCCTCCTTACTTGGTGTCTTACTCTGATTTCGCCAGTACCCAGTGGCAATTAGTGGGGACATGAAATCTTTGTTTCACCAATTTAGGCTACTACCAGAAGATCATCCTCTTCTACGTTTCCTGTGGTGCAATATGCATAGGTCAAATTCACCTGATGTCTACGAATGGCTAGATTTTGCCATTTGGCACAGTATGTAGTCCATGTTGCGCAAAATATGCTTTACAAAAACATGTCTGTGACCACTTGGAAGGATATGAAGATAGAGTGAATCTTCAGTCATTCTATGTAGATAATTGTTTAGAGAGTTTCCAAAATGTGCAAGCCGCAAAGAACCACCTTGACCGCACACGTTCCTTACTGATAAGTGGGGGATTTGAAATCAGACAGTGGGCAAGTTAACAAGCCTGATGTTGTCAGACATCTTCCTCAAGCCAGGTCTGAGAGTTCTGAACTTTGGATTAGTTTGGATTAGTTTGGACCCTAAAGAAGAAGCTTTGGGTCTGAGTTGGCACTGTCCCTCTGATTCATTGGGGTATCGATCCCGAACAATGGAATATAAAGCAACAACTATACGTAATATCTATAAAGTCCTTGCTAGTCAATATGACCCGTTATATTGCTACTTACACAACGTGAGTGAAGGTCATTGTACAACAATGCTGGATGAAGTCTCTGGGCTGGGATGACCCTCTTATGCCAAGTCCTGTTCAACAGACCTGGAAGGCTTGGGAAACTGAACTCCCTGATCTGTCATTAATACAGCTAGTCAAACCTGATCATAGATGGTGACAAGGTCCATCATTTCTGAAATATCCTCCACATCAATGGCCCTAAAATCTAGTATCCAGACCTGATAGTTCTGATCCTGAACTCCACAAACCACTCTTTTGTGGGTTAACACAACTGGAAAATCGTGCACTCCCAGACCCTTCCTTTTTCCAGTCATGGGCAGAGTTGACGTCTGCCAGTTTTTGCAACAACATAGTCTGGACTCTTGTGACCCTTCCTTCGTCCAAACCATTCTTTTAAGACAAGCTCGGCAACAAAAATTTTCCCTCTGAGTACCAGTGTTTAAAGGAAGGAAAGGCCATTGAACCTAAAAGTCATCTCCTTCCCCTGAATTCCAAGAAGAAATGGGACTTATTTTAGTAGGTGGCAGGCTAATCGTCCTTGACCCCAAGCATCCATTATCCAGTTGAATCATCAAGGACTATGATGAGAAACTTTTCCATCCTGGTCTGGAGAGAGTTTTCTCATAACTTCAGCGCAATTATTGGATAAATAGAGGGAGACAAGCTATAAATAAAACATCAGTGGTCTTGTTTGGAATGTAGGAGCCATCTATCCCTCAAATGTCAGACCTTCAACTCTCCAAGCTCTGAGTGTTCAAACCTCCCTTTTGGTCCACCAGAATGGATTTCTTTGGTCCTTTCCATGACAAGATTGGTCGTGGAACAGAGAAGAGATAGGGCATTCTGTTTAAGTGTCAGACCACTCGATGTCTACATCTTGATTTGTTAACTAGTTTAGATGTAGACAGCTTTCTAATGGCCCTACTCAGTTTTATATCCAGGAGAGGTCAGCCATATGAGATTCTTTGTGATCAAGGAAGTAATTTCTGTGGAGCTGCAAGAGAATTGAAGGAAGGTTTTCAGAACCTTACCAAACCTTACAAGTTAAATTGGAAAATCAGAAGATCAAATTCAAGTTTAATCCTCCACAAGCTCCTCATTTTGGAGGCTCATGGGAAAGAGAGATTCGTTCTGTTAAAACAGCTCTGTGGGTGGTACTTGGCAGCCAACCAGTATCAGAGGAAGTCCTACAGACAGTTCTTACAGAAGTTTGAGTGTTAAATTCGAAACCACTTAAGATCTTGATCCCGTCACCCCAAATCTCCTCTTCATGGGGCGGCGAGACTCTTGTCTACCTCAGGTGATTTACGCCAACACTAAACTCCTTGGCTGTGATCTTGGCGTCATGGTCCAGGTCCTTGTTGACCAGTTTTGGGCATCCTTTATTTGAAATTATCTACCAGGTCAGCAGCTCCGTCAAAAATGAAATAGAGAAAATCCTAATCTAAATGACTCGGTTGTAGTGTTAGTTATTGATCCTCAACTCCCAAGAGCATCATGGCCTATTGGCAGGGTAGTACGTCTTTTACCTAGTCAGGATAGGCGTGTCAGAGCAGCTGAGATTGTTATTAATGGAAAAACTTATGTATGTCCAGTTGCTAAGTTGATTCCATTACCTGAAATTGATGAGTAATAGCAAAGACATGACTGTATTTGGGGGCAGCTGTTGTAAATTGACCCATTTGTGTTTCTTTATTTTTTCTTATTTTTCTTTGTACTACATCTCCAACAATTCCTTGTAAATTACACTACAATATATGGTGCACTATATTACCCTCAACCCCCGGTCAAGTCTATAAATAGACCTAATTTCCTTCCTTTGTTTCCTTTTTTGCATTGGTGAGGTGTGGGTGTTTGAATGGACACCCAACCATGTCCTTTGAGTCCTTTCCTTAGGATATGTTAAGGAAGTTTGATAATCAAGTTAACCTAAGTTGGTTCAGTCCAGTAAGTTTTCATCTTGAAATATAACTTTTATATTGTTAGTAATTCTCACATTTAGTTTATATAAATCAGTAAAGATTTCACATCAAAAAGACACATGAACCATGAGCTGAAGGTGGACGTTTGTAGAGTTATACTAAAAAGCTTTCTTTCTTGCTAAAAAAGTGCAAACTATCAATCAGACGACAGAAGCCATGTGTAAGATTTTGTGCAATAGATTTTTCAGTTTTGATCATGTTGATCATTTAGAGGCCTTAGAATCAAATATGATACAGTAGGCTTTATAGGGTTAATGGTACTTATCAATAAACTTGCTTTTGTGCATATCTAAATGAGACATTTTTATCTAATGCAATGACATACTATAAATAATGTTCATGAAGTCTACTTACACATAGCAAATATTAATGTTTTCTAAAGAAGTGCACTGATGTTTTGCTCTGTTGTTGGGAATGTAAGAGGTTTTAGTGCACTAGACTGTGCTCTGTGTGTCTCTGTTGGCAGTAAAGCACACTTGAGTGTGTACAGGTGCCCTGAGGTATGACACATATACAAACACAGTATAATGTCAGGCAAGAATGAATCCACAGCATCTGTGTGACACCTGTGGTGATTTCACCTGAACATAAGAGTGACTAATAATAGTTACAGTAGGAGTGGAACTCTACCCTCACATTTCTGGTGTTGTGTGAGAAAACATAACCTCATTTCAATTTAATCAGACAAATCAATATGTTTGTGTGCTGCCATAACAGCAGCAAGGTATTTGTGGGCTTCAAACGCTTCTTGCAATTGTATAAAATGCATCATAGTGATCAGAGAGTGAAGTTTGCACTGGACAGATACAGTATTATGTGAGGTTAATAAGATGACTCATCACATGCTCATTTTACATACGCACTGGCTGGATGGCACATTTTTCTTTTTCTGGCATAGAACAGGGTAACACTTTACAATAAAGTTTCTTTAGTTAACATGAACTGAGAATGATTATACTTCTACAGCATTCATTTATCTTAATGTTAATTTCAGCATTTACTAATGTTATTAAAATCAAAAGTTGTATTTTGTTAACATTAATTAATGTACTGTGAACTGGCATGAACAATGAACAACAGTATTTTCATTAACTTTAACAAATATTAATAAATACTGTGATAAATGTTTTGCTCATTGTTAGTTCATGTTAGTAAATAAATTAACTAATGTTAACAAATGAGACCTTATTGTAAAGTGTTAACTATAAAAGATAGAACAGAAGTGTGTGTGTGTGTGTGTGTGTATAATATGTATAGGGGTGTTTCTTTAACAATGGGCCCTTTTTGAAGAAACGCCCTTAAAAGAATGGTTCATCCAAAACTCTAAATTCTGTCATCCCTTGCGGGAAAAAAAGTACACTTCAGCATATTTTTAAAAAGAGTAAAGCCATAGCCAAAAGTATTGGCAGTGACATAAATTTTGTGTTTAGCAAAGTCTGCTGCAAAGAGTCAATATTTACAGTGTTGCCCTTCTTCACGACCTCTGAAATTCACTATGGCATGCTGGATATCAGCTTCTGGGCCAAATCCTGACTGATGGCAATCCATTCTTGCCTTATTAGAGCTTGGAGTTGATCATAATTTGTGAACTTCTGCTTGTCCACTCGTCTTTTGAAGACTGAGCACAGGTTCTCAATGGGATTAAGATCCAGGGAATTGCCTGGCCATGGATCAAAAATTTCAATGTAATGATCTCAGTGCCATTGTGTTTACATGAACGTTCTTAACCCCATTATGCTTAAGCCGACAACGCGTGTGGTCATGTAAACGTGTTAACCCATTTTGCTTTATCGGAGTAAGGTTATAAATGGTTTAAGAATAAACCAATTGACAGAGCCAGATTTTTGCACATTACCCTGATTTTGTCCGACATGTAAACACCTTAACCTGTTGGCTTATTGAAGAGCACGTGTGCAAGGAAAGCCTTCTTATACATATGGCAGATTAATGACATCCAGCCACAGCGAGTGTTTCACGCTAGGGGAGGAGAAATATATTGCAAACTTCGACTTTTTCTTGACCCAAGAAATATAAAAAATGTGTTCTCATCTCGTGCAGCCAAAGGACAAGTGGAACAGTTGTAGAAACTTCAAATATGAGAGCAGAATGAAGGTGCACGTTTCCCATTGACATTTTGAAATACTCTGGGGGTTTTAATGCTCTTTTTAACATCACAACTCACATAATGGAATACTTTGAAAATATATAGCCATTTTGACGTCACCACCGGGGAATAACCTGTTTTTTTAATACAGTCTTGTAAACGTGGTTTACTTGTATTGACAGGTTACTGATTTGCATGTAAACAGCTAAATTAGGTTATTTCAATAAAATGATTTTTGATTATCAGCATATTTGTGTGCATGTAAACGAGCATCTCTCTTGTCTTGTGACATGGTGCTACATAATGCTGGAAAATGCACGGATCATCACCAGATTGCTCCTGGATCATTGGGAGAAGTTACTCTTGCAGGATGTTTGAATGAATGAATGAATGAATGAATGAGGCATTTATATAGCGCTTTCCAATGTACTACTGTACACCCAAAGCGCTTTACAATCATATCAAGGGTCTCTCCTCATCCATCACCAGTGTGCAGCATCCACTTGGATGATGCGACGGCAGCCACAGTACAACGGCACCAGTGCGCTCACCACACACCAGCTGTAGGTGGAGAGGAGAGAGAGTGATAGAGCCAATTCAATGGATGGGGATTATTAGGAGGCCATGAGTGGTATGGGCCTATGGAGGGAATTTGGCCAGGACACCGGGGTTACACCCCTACTCTTTACGAGAAGTACCATGGGATTTTTAATGACCACAGAGAGTCAGGATCTCGGTTTAACGTCTCATCCGAAGGACGGTGCTTGTTACAGTACAGTGTCCCCGTCACTATACTGGGGCGTTAGGACCCACACAGACCACAGGGTGAGCACCCCCTGCTGGCCTCACTAACACCTCTTCCAGCACCTACCATTCTTTATTCATGGCAGTGTTTTTGGGCAGAATTGTTAGAGAGCCCACTCCTTTGGATGAAAAGCAACACCTCAAATGGATGGTCTCAGGATGCTTCATTGTTGGCACAACACGGGACTCATGGTAGAGTTTAGCTTTTCTTCTCCAGACAATAGATTTTCCAGATGTCCCAGACAGTCAAATAACTTTGCACCAGTCTTCTGCTGTCTAATCCCTGTACATCCTGCAGAAATCCAGTCTGTCCCTGATGGTTTTCTTGGAGAGAAATGGCTTCTTTGCTGCCCTTCTTGACACCAGGCTGTTGTCCAAAAGTCTGCACTTGAAACCACCTGCTGCCAATATTGAGCAGCTCTGCACTGATGAGACACAATTATGAAGCGACACCTCAGGAGAAGACAGTCCTCTTTCTTTGAAGGTCTTTGATTATTCTGTAAATGGTTCTTTCAGGTGCAATATTCTTTGCAGCAATTTCCTTGCATGTGAGGCCATTTTGATGCAAAGCAATGATGGCTGCATGTCTTTCTTTGGAGGTAACCATTGCTAACACAAGAACACAATGATTGGAAGCATTTCTTCCCTCCTTTAATAGCAATCAGTCTGCTCCTATAATCCACTCGGAATGATAGAGATTTCACCTGACTAGTTCTTGTTCACACTTTCCCAAATGCTGATGCTATGATTAGTGAAATGATGTTAGATGGTCATTTTGTGACAGGGCCCAAAAATTTTGAAATCTGGGTTTTTGTGATAAAGTTTTTCATAATTACTGTACTTGTATTTGAAATATGGTTAAAGTGTGCTGTCGAATGTACTACTGACAAGCATTTATGGTAAACTATACTTTCCATTTGTATTTCATGTATTTAAATTTATTAGAAATTATGCATTTGTAATGATGAAGCTGCAATTTAGTACATTTAAAATATTAAAAACTAATAAGACTACAGTTAAAATTATAATCAAGTACTTTACTTATGCTTTAGTATGTTAGTCAAACGTTTTGCTTTCTTTAGAGCACGACAAATGATTATTAAAACAATTTAAAATGTACTTTAAAGTAAAACTTTTCATTGGACATTGAAACAAAATGCACTTTTTGAAAGTGCATTTAAGTGTTAAGAAACCGTCATGAAAGTGTGCTCTTTTTGGTATACTTAACTGGCCTTTTATTTCATTAATATTATATTATTTGCACATACAGATAACAACAATATATATACAATATACTTTTACCATTTGAAGTAGCCTACACTACAAGTGCACATTAGCACATTAAAAACTGTTAATTGCACTTTTTTGCAATGGCTACTTGCATTTAACTTCTAATGTGAAACACACATAAAAAAAATAATAATAATTTAAGTATAGCAAAATGTCTAAACTTCTGATTTCCATACAATAAAAGTACATACTAAAAAAATGCAGCTTGATTGAACTATCACTGACAAGGTTATTTAATTTGTAACCATGTATAGTAGCCTATACTTTTGGGGAAATATATATATATATTTAAATATATAAAAAATTAGGCTATATATATATATATATATATAGTGCCCTCCATAAGTATTGAGACAGTAAAGACAAAATTGCTTTGTTAGCTGTGGTGTCAAGACATCTATAAATATGATTAAAAGATTAATATGAGGCAGAAGTACAGAATGTCACATTTTATTATTGGCTGTTTCAACACAAGATGTTTTACCAACTAAGAATAACAGCACTTTCACAGAGAATAACAGAGTTTCATCCCTCTGCCTATTGTGAGCATAAGTATTGGGACGGTTTAACTTAAAGCAAATGTAAGAGTGTAAAAGCTAATATTTATTTGTAAATCCCTTGCAGGCAATCACAGGAGCGAGTCTGTGACCCATAGACATCACCAGACTCTTGGTTTCAAACTCTGAATTGCTTTTACAGGCCTTTAATGCAGCCATAATCAATGCTTGCTTGTTTTGGGGGAGTTTCTGCCTTTAGTCTCCTCTTCAGCTGGTGAAATGCATGTTAAATAGGATTTAAATCTGGAGACTGACTTGGAATGTCCTGAAAAAGATAGATAGCAAGCTTCAGCAACCGACAACGACCAGGTCAGCTGAGAAAATCAACAGCAGTTGATGATAGACAAATGACAAGGGCTATGAAAAAAAACTCTAAAATAACTGCCATTAAAATCACCAGCAACCTCCAGAAAGCTGGGGTGATGGTCTCACAATCTGCTGTTCACAGGAGACTTCACCAACAGAATTACAGAGGCTACACAGCAAGATCAAACATCTGATCAGTACCAAAAATAGGAAAGCCAATTTGAATTTGCAAAAACACACAGAGATGAGCCAATAGTTTTAGAACAGAGTTTTATGGACAGATGAGACAAAGATTAACCTTTATCAAAGTGGGAAAGCAAAAGTGTGGAGAAAAAAGTCGTCACCTTTATTTATATCGCGCTTTTTACAATGCATATTGTGTCAAAGCAGATTTATAGTCATAACAGGAAATTAATTTTGGCTGCCATTGTCCAGCTTAAGTAAGTTCAGTATTGATTCATTCCTAGTTAACATTAGTTATCAGTTTAGTTAATATATCTATGCAGCAGCTGGGTAATGTCATGGGCATGCATGTCTGCCTCTGGAACAGGCTCACTCATCTTTATTGATGACTTATTCAATGATGGCAGCAGAAGAATGAATTCAGAAGTGTACAAAGCTTCACCAGCTGAAGAGGAGACTAAAGGCAGAAACTCCCCAAAACAAGCAACCGTTGAAGAGGACTGCATTAAAAACATTTCAAAGTGTGAAACCAAGAGTCTGGTGATGTCTATGGGTCACAGACTCGCTCCTGTGATTGCTTGCAAGGGATTTACAAATAAATATAAGCTTTTACACTCTTACATTTGCTTTAAGTTAAACCGTCCCAATACTTATGCTCACATTAGGCAGAGGGATGAAACTCTAAAAGTGCTGTACTTCTTAGTTGGTAAAACATTTTGTGTTGAAACAGTCAATAAAATGTGGCATTCTTCTGCCTTATATTAATCTGTTAATCATATTTATAGATATCTTGACACCACAGCTAGCATATATATATATATATATAAAATATGTGTGTGTTAGCTGTGGTGTCAAGATATCTATAAATATGATTAAAAGATTAATATAAGGCAGAAGTACAGAAATATATATATACTATGTGTGTATATATATATATATATAGTGTGTGTGTGTGTGTATGTGTATGGGGGACCAAACAGGAAATAAATATATATTAACCTGAATATATAAATGTAAATCCTGAATATATAAGTTTATTTTCTTAAGGTTCTAAAAGCCTATATAAGTATTTAACAGATATATAACAGAAACTGATATAGCCTATCTATAGATGGTTCAGTGAGTATACAGATACAGTAGTATATACTCGCTAGATGATTGTATTTGAGCGGATGGTTCAGGCATACTGGCACGCAACTCGGCGCTTCACTGGCGCGCGTGACTGGCAGGAATTCTCTCGCGCGTGGACTGATCGCGCGCCTGTGACGTCGCGTGTGAAGCGATGTGACTCCCTTACACACGCACCCACCCGCACCCACTCCAGATCCACGGAGTGAAGGATGCTCGCAGTGTCTTTCCGTAGCACTCACCCAGCATCATGTCCACAGTGATGAGCGGGTTACTGAATATGGCGAGTCTCGCGGATTTCGAGCCGCTCGCGGCAGTGATCCCCGCCACTAAAGTTGAGATCACCGTGTCGTGCAGGTGAGTGACGCGCGTGGCTCTGTCAGGAGTGTATCTGAATGCATGCTTCTGTGAACCAAAACGCGCGAGTGCCTTTTCAAATGCGATGGCTGAAAATCTGAGGGCTGGATCAGCATTTTTTCATATTGCATATTTTCAATTAGTTGAGTTTTTTTTTTTATTGTCCATTCTTGCTTATAATGTGTTTGCAAGGCTCTGCATTTATAAAGTAAAATTTTTAGTGTTTTATTTGTTATGTGCTTGCATCGTTTGCTTGCAAAATAATCAGCGCGTGCTTATAGTATAACAAATCATAATTATGCGTTAGTCATGAAGGGTCATTTAGTGATTTTTCTTTCAGAAATGTTAACATGTTCTATTAAGCATACATAATAAAGGTATCTTAGACATTGTGATTTTTTTTTTATAATGCAATTTTTCAGATGCATATTGCATCAAAATACACGATAACACAAGATTTAGCACTTGATGTTGTCCATGTGTTATAATGCATTAAATTCTTCTAAGTATTACAATGTATTATAAGAAGTTACTGTGTGGCTCTTATCAACAAATAACATGCATCTAACTATGTGTTTTATACGCATCAATGAATCCACAGTGCATAAAGGCTTCCATCTATGTGTTATATATTTATGATGCATTCCATCAGACAGCTCTGTGTTCTTCAGTATTGCATAATAGTGGCATCCGTGAAGCGTTGATATCTTGAGAAGCAGCGAGTTTTCCTCTTTAACTTCCTTTAGACCTCGGAATTTAAATCAGATGCTTTGTTCAAAGCACACAATGGATGTCCATTGATATGTAAAAACTCTAGAATAACTAGATTAATTCAGTCTATTCACCTTTCTTTATTAAAATGCAACACTATCCACACCTGAGATGAGAGAGCAGGGCTCTGCTGTGAACATGAGCTGATCATGTGTGTCATTTTCAGGGAGGAGAAATGCAAATGTTAACCAACATCACATGAAAAATCACGCTTTTGCTCAAGATTTATTAGTAGTGATTCATGAATTTTATCAAGTGCTGATTTGCCGGACTTTCTTGAAATTTGTATATTTTTAAACATCACTACACTGTAAAAAAAAAAAAAAGTAACACGTTTTAGTAAAAACTGGTACTGTAGCTGTGCTTGCCAGAATTTACTGTAAAATACAGTAATGATATTTCAGGCATTACACTAAAAATAATTTTCATGTTTTGTTATCACAACTTTTTTTCTTTTGTCAAATCAACTTAGATAATTAATGTGGTTCAGATAACATAATATTTTGAGTTTCTGTTGATTAAATCAATCACCTTCATTGTTTTGCCTCAAATTTGTCATTTTAATGAACTCAGTTTTAAGGCAACCAGGTAACTTACTTTTTTAAGTTAAACCAATAATTCTTTTTTACAGTGTACAGGAGGATATTTTGGTTATAATTTTCTTCACATTTTTATATTTATACATATTTTAACAATATTTTACCATAAAAAATAATTTGTATTGTCTTGTTAAAATATACATTTTCAACAAAAATTCAGATAATTCATATATTTTTTTATTCTATAAAAGTTCATTTTTTTAAAAATGTTTACAGTGAAACTATATCTATTGTTCTTAGATTTAGATAAACATACATATGTGATAGCCAAAAAAAGAAAGAAAAAAAAGTAGTATAACAGAATGGCAGTTTTATAAAGCATCGTACAGTATTGTTTTGTTATTCTTAAGAACATATTAATTTTAACAATATAATTAATTGCAAAAGATGTAACACAGTAAAATTATATGCCTTTTTAATAATAAAAATATAATAACATTACAGTATGATAAAAACACTATTTTAACTTACTAATTTTTTACTTGCAGTTAACCAATTAACAGTTTTTCTTTAGCATTCTGTTAAAAAAATCAACAGGTATTGTGTACGCATTGTGTCATTAACATGTGTGAGATGATTTTTTTAATCACCATTTAAATTTTAAAATAGAAAATAAAATATAGTTTCAGTATCCATATAAAATACTAATAGCTAAGTTAGGCATCAATAGTTGTGAAGGTGAAAACAGAAGCTATTCCTGGATTCAGCAGTGAAGAGGCAGAGAGCGCTGGATCGACTGATTGACCTGTTCCGTCTGAATATATTGAAGCAGGACCCTCCGTGTTGGAGGTCGTGTCAATACAGAGGCAAAGGAGAACAAGCTGGAGAAGAATCTTTTCTCTGGCCTTAAAAACTATTTAAGGAATGACAGGAATGATTGATTTCTGTTTATCCGTCAGTCATATTCCTGAATGCAGTCAGCTGCAGCTCTCATACACATGCAGTATTAGAGTCATCTTATGGCACTCACAAACATTTTCAACACAAACCTTGACTTTGTTTATGAGGAAGAATTATTTGAATAGAATAATTTAAATAATAATTTGTTGAAAATCAAGATATGATTATATATCTATATAACATTTATTTAAATGATAAAGTAATTAAATTAAGTAGTTTAAATTGTTTTATTTTTTTTAATGAACAAAAATAGTCAGCAAATTCTGATCCTCTAATGCCTGAAACATTTTCACAGAATTTTTTAATGGTAGAGATACTGCAAGAACATCATTAATTGAAACTATTTTGGACTCACAAAATTAACTTGGCATTTAAAGTACGTAATAAAAAAAAATATAAATCCTCCTGACTTTTGAGTATTTACTTTATTAGACATATTTAAAAGCCATACTTTCACATTCTTGCAATTTATAATCAATATTGATTTCATCTGTTATCATTACGTCAATTTGGTGATCTTTACCGAGCGAGAGTATTGACTCGGACTTTACACTCAGGAGGCTCGTCCTCATTAGTGCCACTAAACTTTATCACACTTCATGGTTTAATTACATTCCTCATGAATTATTCCTCTGTGTTTTATCACCGTGCTACAAATATGAATGCGGAACGAGTCCGGAAGGGGACCAGGGATAAACATTAATTAAAATCATAAGAGGACAGGGAGTGTCAGTGGATGTGATTGGCACTTGGGCTTATTTGTGATGGAGAGGGTTTGATGTGGGCGGAGGGTTCCGCTGTGCTGGGATTTGAAATGGGAATGTGCTGTTTTGTGGGGGAACGGCCGTGTAAATGTTTAATGAGGATACTCGTTCTGGAGAATTTCCTGTACTCTAGCTACCATCATGTTTCGGCCTTGCACTGTAATGGCTGGGTCTGCCCGCTTCAGGTGCCACATGGATCTACGGCGTGGAGAGGGGAGACTTATGTTTAGTCTTCCAGTTTAAACCATAAGTGTTCAAAGAGCCTTTCTGGGTTGCACACTGTATCATATAATATATATGAACAAAAGTATATACCCTATTTGTACTTTCTTGGAGTTCCATGTATTTTTGTAAGCTATACCTTTAATTCAATTGTCATGGAAGCCGGAGCAGTGGATGGTGGTTGGATGATTTCAGCTGCACAGTTACTGTATATTGGATGGTGTCAGATGCACAATAACTTACACTCTCACCCAACATACATGCAGCCAGACGCTCTCTGTTCTGTGTACCGTGAGGCGAGGCAAGCACATTATTAGTGTAAATAGTGTAGGTCATGCATAAGAGCTTCTGTCTGCGTCACTTGAGTGCCTACACTGGGGGCAGTCGTGGCCTAATGGATAGAGAGTCGGACTTGTAACCCAAAGGTCATGGGTTCGAATCCCATGACCAGGTCCGGCAGGGATTGTCGGTGAGTGGAGTGAATGTCCAGCGCTCTCCCCACCCTCAATACCATGACTGAGGTGAGACCCTTGAGCAAGGGTCTCACCTCAGTACCCCCAACTGCTCCCCGGGCGCCGCAGCAATGGCTGCCCACTGCTCCGGGTGTGTGTTCACGGTGTGTGTGTTCACTGCTGTGTGTGTGCACTTGGATGGGTTAAATGCAGAGCACAAATTCTGAGTATGGGTCACCATACTTGGCCACATGTTACTTCACATCACTAATCGCTGCACATAGAATCAGTTTATGTAATTAATTGCAAGAGTATGTGTTTGTAGATTTTTAGGTTTATTAGATTAGGTTTATTGTCTTCTCTTGTTTTCATTTGCAGTTATGGGTTACAATTTTGGGCTCTTCGGTTATTTGGTTATGTATTAATTTGGGTAGTTAGAGTTATGGGTTATATATTGAGTAATTGTTGTGTTATTGGTTTTATATTCATTGGGTTATTGGGTTATAGGTCAGTCACGTTTATTTTCTGTCATGTGGACTCTTATTTTGACATTTTGTTCTGTTTCCTTTAGTTCTTGTTTCTTGCTCTGTTTAGTCATTTTAGGACATAGTCATAGGCTATGTCCTTGTTTGTTTCTATATTTACGTAATAATCCCACCTGTGTCTTATGTTCACCATGTAAATATTCTCCCTGTTTTGTTCTGTTCCCTGCTGGTTATCGTCTTAGTTTTTAGAAAAGAAAGTGAAAAGTGAAGTGACATGTGGCCAAGTATGGTGACCCATACTCGGAATTTGTGCTCTGCATTTAACCCATCCAAGTGCACACACACACCGTGAACACACACCCGGAGCAGTGGGCAGCCATTGCTGCGGGGCCCGGGGAGCAGTTGGGGGTACGGTGCCTTGCTCAAGGGTCTCACCTCAGTCGTGGTATTGAGGGTGGGGAGAGCGCTGGACATTCACTCCCCTCACCGACAATCCCTGCCGGACCTGAGACTCGAACCCATGACCTTTGGGTTACAAGTCCGACTCTCTATCCATTAGGCCACGACTGCCCCCTTTATGTGGTTAGCGTGTATATTCTCCTGAATGTTTCTGTTTGTCGGATTAACGACTATTTCCATTGATTATATGAGTTATGTATGTTGGATTGCTACCACATCTGACAAGGTCATTGGTTATATATAGAATTTTGGGTCATTGTTTATTGCTTATATATTCATTTGGTCCTGCTATTGTTATGGGTTGTGATTTTGGGTGATGGCTTATATATATATGGGCTCTTGTATAACTGGTTATTTATTCAGTTGGAGTTTTATGCTATTGATTATACATTCAGTTGAGCCTGAGGCTAAATTGTTATGTATGCATTTGGATCTTTGGGTAATGGCTATATTCTGTATGCAGTTGGGGTTAGGTGTTATATGTTATATTTATTTGGGGTTATTTATGTTATTGGATATGTATGAAATTGAGATTTTGGGTGATGGGTTATATATTGAGTTGGGCTCCTGGGTGATTAGTTATACAGTATTCTGTTGGAGTTAAATGCTATTGATTTTATATCCACTAGTGTCTAATGTTAATTGGTTATATATTAATTTGGGATTATACATTTATGGATATTCTGGATGCATTTGGCGTCATGGGTTATATTCATTTAAGTTTATGGCTAATTGGTGATATATTCATTCAAGCTCACGGGTTAATGGCTATATACTGTATGCAGTTAGGGCTATGTGTTGTGGGTTATATATTCAGTATATGGGATATATTTTACAATGGATTTATAGGTTATTGGTAGGGATGTGACGAGACGGGTAGCTCACGAGACAAGACGAGACACGAGATTGAGTTCACGAGATGAGATTTTTACACACTATTTTTAAGAAATTCTCAAAAATGAAATACATGATTAGAAAAATAATCTGCAGGTGTATTTGAAAATGTTTTAACTAATCATCTTGTAATTAATGTCATTTCAGTTTCTGAGTGTGAATTATCATATGCAGTAAAAGACAACAATATTCAAGCACTGTAAAAGGTTTTGCCGCAATCTGGCTTCTCTCCTGTATGAGTCTCTTCAGACCTTACTGTACATGATTTATGAGCTTCTAAAACTTTTGACCTCCTAACTGAACTCCTTTCCACAAATTGATCATAGAAATAAAGAGTATAAATAAAATTGGTAAAACTTTATAATAAGGTCTCATTTATTAACATTAATGTATTAACCAACATCAACAATGAGCAATATCTTTGCTACAGTATTTATTAATCTTTGTTAATGTTAGTTAAACATAAAAATAGTCATTCATGTTTAGTTCATGATAGTGCATTAAGTAATGTTAACAAATACAGCTTTTGATTTTAACAATGTATTAGTAAATGCTGAAATTAACATTAACTAAAATTGTGTAGAAGTATTGTTCTTCCTTAGTTCATGTAAAGTTAACTAACGTTAACTAATGAAACCTTATTGTAAAGTGTTACCATAAAAATAAATAACAGTTTTCTTTTAGTCTTAAGTGCAATCAATAAGTGCAACCATAATCAAAGCACTCCCTCAATATTCAAAGTGCAAATAGAGACCAAATTTTTCTTTAAGCATGATACAGAGCTGAGAGATGCTTACAACTACACTGCCCAGCCTAAGATAGCTTTCATATTGGAAGATATTTGCATGCATCAGGGAGCCGCTTTCAAATGTGGGGTATTGACATCGCGTTTGAACACGCGCTCCCGTTTACTTTCACTTTCGCGATCGCGCATACTCTGTGAATAGGGAGCGGCAGCGACCGTTATCCAACTGAATTAAATGGTTTTTTATTTCTATAAAAAGCAAAACGACAGTGGAGGCGTAATGTAAACGTAGTGGTGGCATATTCTTTCCTAATTTCACCCTCACACTATCAGAGACTGCTTTTCACCTCAACGAGAAATCAATTCAATCTCGCGAGATCTCGTGACACGAGATCTCGTCACACCCCTAGTTATTGGTTATATATTCATTTGGACCTTGGGTTACTGTATGCAGTTGAAGTTATGGGTTATATATTCAGTGTATGGGATACATTTTACATTGGAGTTATTGGTTATACTATATTCCTTTGGGCTTATGGGTTATTGGTTACAATATATTCAGTTTATGGGTTATATATTCAGTTGGGGTTTGTGTTATTGATTGATTCATTTACATTTATAGGATATACTGTATATTCGGTTGGTGTATGTATTATGGGTTATATATTCAGTTAGGATTATAGAGAATGTAATTCATTTAGGCAGTGGCATCATTTCACCAAAAGCAAGGTATGGCAGACCCCGATTATACAGGGTATGGCAGACCCCAATCTTACTCCCTTGACAGTCCTACTTTCTTCACACAATTGTTTCCAGCACTTCAAAGCTCAAAAGTCTGAATATCCATTGTTGCTTTCAGGCTACAAAGCTGGGAGCACTAAATGATATTCAAAGTCACGTCACACGCTTAACATTAACATTAAATAAAGCATATAAACATTACCTGAGATAACACTGCCATACTTTGTGTTGTTGTTCCAGCCACAACTTAAATAGAATTTAGAAAGAGTTTTTAAAAAATAGAAACTGTTTCTAAAATAGAATCGTTGTGTGTCACCGTTGCGGCTGGTTAGGACAACCGGTAACACTTTACAATAAGTAAAGTGAAAATACAGTTGTTCATTGTTTGTTCATGTTAGTTCACAGTGCATTAACTAATGTTAACAAGATTTTAATAATGTATTAGTAAATGTTGAAATTAACATTAACAAAGATTAATAAATGCTGTATACGTGCAGTTCATTATAAGTTCATTTTAACTGTTATGTCATGTTATGTAGTTAACTAATGTTAACTAATGAACCTTATTGTAAAGTGTTACCGGACAACCTGTAACTTCTGATTGGTCATTATTTTCAACAGAAATTCCTGTGATTGGCTACAATACTCAACGCTGCAAAATCACATTGTGAATAGACACATTGGCAGAGCGTTGATCTTACATGACATGAATATATCAACCAGATCACTTTAATTTACTTACTTTTCTGTTTTATTTAAAAATACAGTTGCATTTTGACCAGGCAGCCAAGATATGGCAGTCGGCATACCCTGCCATACCCAATGGACGCCCCTGCATTTAGGGCTGTGTACTATTGTTATAATCAGTTGAGATACATATTTTTATATTGGTTATATATTTAAATATAATTTGTGACTTCACTGAATCATGTTATGAATAGCTTTTGTGTGTAATCATACAGCAGCAAGTGAAAAAAGTCAGTCTGTGAGAACAGTTGATAAGTGAGAACAATATTGAGAAGTTTAAAGTGTGTCCAGTGTTCTTGCCATGGCATGGTTAGAGATGTAATGATTCACTTTCCTTTGCACAGTCAGAAGAGATCAGTGTGTGTGTGTGTGAGATTTCCTTTTGTGATTCACTGCCCTGCAATATCACATTTCTTTTTCTCGCAATGTTACATAGATACTTCATGTCCTGTATTGCTTTTTTAATTTTTATTTTATTTATTAATTGATTCATATAATTCCTGCAATTAATGAAGAACTCATCTAAATAAGACAAACCTCTGAAAACGAAATTTCTCAGTCAGAGCTGCTTCAATTACACACGGTGCAAAGTGATCCCTCAAGTGAGATTGAGAGTGATATCTCAGATTCATGCGCTTGGCGCAGTTTCAATCACGACTCAATTATGACACTGTGATGTGTTGCGATACATTGAATCACAATGATGTATATTGCATCTTGGGATAGTTGGCAATACCCTGCCGTACCTGAATGTTCATAATGGCTGAAGCGAAGGAGATCAATAAACCACTGAATATAGGAATAAAACCACTGATATATTTTCACCAACATGCGATGCTGAGTGTGTATTTGTATTGAAACTTTGTGTATAATTTTATTCAAATGAGAGCTTGATTTTCTTTAAAACCTTTTAAAGGGTACTTTATTAACTCCTATTTCTTAATTTCTTTCTTTCTTCTACAGAAACCTCTTGGACAGAGATACCTTCTCAAAGTCTGATCCAAGTAAGCTTTTTGGTATCACACATATCACAATTATAAGCTTATTAATTTATTCTAGCATGCATTGAAACATTGTAGGTACAAAGATCGGTTTATCTAAAAGCTGTCTGGGTTCAAATTGTGATGCAGTTAACACACTCATCAACAGAGCTCTGATCCCCATAGGGAGCTTCATTAGTGTGCAAAATCTTACCTGCCTGCCTTAATTTGTATGCATTTTTATTAGAAAGCTTGATTGTGCATGAAACCCTGCTGTATGTGCATATTCTTTCACATGCAGGAGAGCATTATTCGCATTTGTATTTCTGTGTGTGGTTTTGTTTTGATTGCATATTCACGTGTTGTATGTTCACGTGGGTTGTGACTGTATTGTGTAATCCAGATGTTCAGCTAACATTCACAGCTTTAATGAACATACAGATGCATTTGACTGCAGGCCTGCATTGTTCATTCTGCTGTATGGCTGATTACACTGACTGTTTCTGACACACACACACACACGCAAACATTATATGCTCTAAAAGGTTTCGTTTTGATTATTTTTTCTGCTAAGAAAATTCTATTTTCATCTTGAAATTGGGCCAATTATATTGTTCGCAAAGTACGTAACTTTTCTGCCTTCCTTTAAAGGAGTCATATTCTACACCTTTGCAACATTATTATATTGAGTAGGTGGGAGGTTTTATACTTATTTCCTTATGGTTGTGGTGTCATAATCATGTTGATTTTTGAACGTCTGTTCTGAAGTAATTTTGAAATCATATTTAAAGAATCTAAGTGGAATGAGGTCTCTGAAGTTTTGGGAACATTTTGTGTTTGGAACATTTAGCACAAAGTATACTTTAAATATGGTGTGACAGCTTATTGTTTGCATACAGTCAGCTGAACACATAGCCTTTACAGTTTACTCTATTTTATAATGCGTGCACGAACACAAGTGGTTGACACATATGCAATAAAAAGTTTCATCTTTCTCTCTTCAGAAGATTTTACCAATAAAAATGTCTTTTAGTTGCAGGTACTGTGCTTATCAGTGCGGGCGTCTATTGTTGTTTTGGTCTCCAGTAGTTTTGTGCTGCTACGGCTCTTCCATTTCTTTTTCGAATGAGAAACAGTGGGCCAGGCCAGTGTTACCACCTTGTGGTCTAACTAATTAGTTGCAAAAAAAAAAAAAATCAACCTAGGCTTATTGGAAAAATCAACCTGCCTACATATTTGCAAAACTCCAAAAACATACGGTAATATACATACATTTTAACTGTTGTTTCCAGCTAAAATGAACACTAGAGGCAGTAAAACTCAATCTTGTATTCCATTTCACACAAATTACAATTACAGGCTTTTGAACTTTTGCACAGTTCATTGTATAATACTATGTTATCACCTCAAAACATCTTTACCATTGAGCATGATTTCTAAACAGATTTATTTATAAGTTTGCATCACATAACAGGCTCCATATGTATGGCTTTTCTGACATAGTAAACTTGTTTGGCTCATCTGATACAGTATTGCACTTGCGGCATGGGACACTTGTGTACGAGTCCTGAGAAATGAGTTAAAAAAAAAATCTGCTAAGGGGTATTAATGGGACAACAGTTTTAAATTGGATATACAGGAACAGCATTTTCATGGGTTTAAATAAAAAATTTTAGTTAAGAGAGACAATAAAAACAGCATCAAAACCACTCCTTTCCTGGTGAAAAATTTAATTTATTTAAGCCACAAAAAAACTTTATTCCCTAAAATAAAAATAATGAACCACGCAAAAAGCATTTTGAACGTCTCTAGGATGTTTTATAATTACCCAAAAATCAAACATAGTTCATCCCTTATGCACAGTGTCATGTCTGTCAAAAACGTAGGCTGGCTGTCGGTTGGAATATTAGAACTAAAAACATCGACATAACTCACTCATGGGCATCAGTCACTTCACTGAATACTTTCCGGATAAGAAATAAATAATGATTACCTTACAATCCATCTGTTTTCGAAACTACATCATTTCAATATCAACATCGATGTCTGTCAAAAAATAACAATACACAATACACGGTAGTATTTACGAGAGACCGAGGTCTAGCAAGTTCACGCATTTCCTGAAAAACCCAAACTACCAAATGTTTTGAATGCGTAATCGCTTTCTGAGAAGAGGGAGAAAATGGAGGCCTGAGCAGCTTCAGCATGTGGTCTGTGAGAATCAATAACGTGCATAATACATAACGCACGTAAGTTTAAATTTGTTTCTCACTCGCTGAAATTAAAGCAGAATGATTAGGGAACTGAGTGAGATACTTCACACTGCATGCTAAAGAGAATAAATGCCAATCCAATTGAAAAGCTTTGCCGGGTTAGTGAACATCGTTCTACGTGTTGTATGTTATATTTTGACAGACATTTTTTTATCCACGAACTACACATTCTGTTTTATAGGTGGAGTGAGGGGGTGGCTTCTGGGGCTCAAGCACCTTATGTTTTTTCAAAAGCCCCGAATCTTTCAGGTTTGAGGTTTCTTAAAATAAAAGTTCTCTAACGTTGTATTTTGCCAATGAACTAAACTCGAAACCATGATATGGCTTTGTGCCTTTATAAAACAGCAAACAGGCAGTGATTTAAGTATAAAGGCAGTCTGTTTGTGCTGCGTGCTTTAAAGAGAAGTGTGCACATTTGCTCGCATGATCAGCTGGTGATCTGGTGTATAAAAGATAATGGGTTTATGTCTTGCAAGTGAAGAAATTAGGACAAAAGTATTGTAATTTCCTTTAGTACTTTATTTCTCGTTTATTTAGCCATTGTATCAAATAAATACCTTGGGTTGTGTTTGTTTACTTCTAAGAGAGTCGAAAAAGAAGCAGATCTAGCAGTTTTTAAGGCCTTTCTGTATGCAATAATGCTTTTCAGGCTGCACTCTTGAGGGCCTAAGTGTGCTCATTGTACCACGGCTTTGGACTATTTTCCTTAATCTTTTTTAAGTACTGAAGCATCACTTTGCTTCAGAAGGCATTTATTAACCCACTGGAGNATTTAGTTTTTGTAAGACACTTTTTGCCAAGGAACACAGTATGCATGGAGGCGTGAATGATCGTGAATAATGGCTCATTCTCACCTGAGAAGACAAAATAATTGAATTGTAATGAGCTGAAATGACTTGCATATTAATGAGCTCTTTCAGTCAGGTAGGCTGTGAAAAAAACCCTCTGTAATCATGTCTCAGCTCAATTTAAAATAATGGAATTCTATTATATTCTTTAAAATATAATGCATTTCTGTGATGCAAAGTGTCTGAACAATTATGTTACCTCCATGGCATTTCATATAGGCTTTTAGCTTAAAAGCATGTACATTTGGAGAAATATTGATGAATCTTATATGTTTTTGTCAAATTTCTATACAGAGGAGTAATATTTATTCTATATTTATTTATTCTCATCACTATGAGTGCTGGAAACTGTGTTTTCAGTTCATACTTGCAGCCGGAGGGCGCTCTGTACACCTTTTAGTCCACAAATTATTCTAAAGAAGAAGAGGACATTTCAGGAATGGTGTTTTTAATTCATACTTGCAGCCGGAGGGCGCTCTGTACACCTTTAGTCCACAAATCCATATAAAGAAGAAGAGAACCAGGAACTAACTGTATGTCTTCTAGAGCTCACCATGGCTTTAACTTCCAGATAAACACTTTAAGATAATAAATACACGATTGAGAGACGATGTCTGCATGTATTGACTGAATTTGCCTCTGAATAGCGCTCCCTCCGTGGGCGTGGCCGCATTAGCGGATAATGAGCTGAATCACGGACTTCTGACATGGCTCTCTTCTCATACAGATTACATAAACACAGAAGGTTTGTTTTCGATTTGACTTAAATGATTTAAAAGCTGACATCTCAACGTTTCTTTTGACATAAGTGTAATTTTTTTGTCATTAGAATTCACTAAGTTACAGTTCATTTTCTGAGAACTATCAGATTGGACTTCGTTCAGAGGGAGACGAGAGATCACGCATCATGTTAGTTTTCTTTATTTTACAAAAAGCACAACATTTTGTTTTTACTCTGAGTGTACACAAATAAAAGAAGATATTCCACAGATTAAAATGGTGTATAACTCTTAATTATATGTGCAACATTGATGGAGTATTTTGAGTCTCTTTCACACTGGTAAGAAAAAAACCGCGATGTATCGCCGGCGTGACCGTCAGACCCCAGAGTGTTAAAGAGAAGTGTGCACATTTGCTCGCATGATCAGCTGGTGATCTGGTGTATAAAAGATAATGGGTTTATGTCTTGCAAGTGAAGAAATTAGGACAAAAGTATTGTAATTTCCTTTAGTACTTTATTTCTCGTTTATTTAGCCATTGTATCAAATAAATACCTTGGGTTGTGTTTGTTTACTTCTAAGAGAGTCGAAAAAGAAGCAGATCTAGCAGTTTTTAAGGCCTTTCTGTATGCAATAATGCTTTTCAGGCTGCACTCTTGAGGGCCTAAGTGTGCTCATTGTACCACGGCTTTGGACTATTTTCCTTAATCTTTTTTAAGTACTGAAGCATCACTTTGCTTCAGAAGGCATTTATTAACCCACTGGAGCCTTTTGGATTACTTTTATGATGGATGAATGCGGTTTTTGGAGCTTCAAAATCTCGGGTACCATTCACTCCCATTATGAAGCTTGAAAGAGCCAGGATATTTTTATATAATATAACTCTGATTGTGTTCGGCTGAATAAAGTAATATACACCTAGGATGGCTTGAGGGTGAGTAAATTATGGGATATTTTTCATATTTGGGTGAATTACCCCTTAAAGCCAATTCTCAAAGTTTGATCAAATGTTAATTTTCCAATAATAGATGATAAATTGTCGCTAACTGGACATTTTGTTTTGAATGTGTTGCAAAACATGCAAGAAGCAATGTAATATATTGCTGGGTTGGAGGTGTCCCACAAAAGCATTTTTCAATGCAGGCATTTTTCTATGTTGCGTTCTCCAGTAGTTCATTGTTGTTTCGTCTCTTTCATTCTGTCACGGAAAGAATGACAGATGCAATTGCAAGTTAATATCTTTATTAGAGCTTCACACACAGAGTAGGTCAGCAAAACGAGAAGACAACAGGAGAGTGGTGACGCAGGGACTTCGATGGGCAGCGGGAATCCAGTGGTGAGGGGAGAAGGTGCCGTGAGTCCGTGAGTGCAATCCAACGTGAGAGTCCAACGAAGAACAGGAACAAGAAACAACAATGAGATAATCTACTCCGGGGAACAAACAAACAAGAGAGAGCACAGGACACAACACCAGGATTCCAAACAACGATCTGACAAACACGAGACGAAAGACAAGGCATTAAAAAGGCAGATGGAAATTGCACACAGCTGCCGCTGATCAAACAATCAGCGGCGACGCCCACACGAAACAATCAACCAGACACACCCACACAAACATCAGAATGAGACAGCGGATTCATCAACCGTGACAGTACCCTCCCTCCTAGGAACGCCTCACGGCGTTCCCAGAACCACCTACCTGTCGATTGTAATCATCAATAAGGGAGTGATCCAGGATGTCCCTAGCAGGAACCCAACTTCTCTCCTCTGGACCGTAACCTTCCCAGTCCACCAAGTACTGGAATCCACGTCCCCTCCGCCTTGAGTCCAGAATACGATTGACCGAATAAGTAGGCTCCCCGTCTACGAGTCACGGCGGTGGGGGAACCGGAGTTGGCGGATTAAGATGTGAATGAAACACAGGTTTAATTTTGGAGACATGAAAGGCGGAATTAATTCTCCTGTACGCTGGAGGAAGTTTGAGTCGGACTGCCACCGGACTAATGATCTTGGTGACAGGGAACGGGCCGATAAATTTGGGAGCTAACTTGTTATAAACGGAGCGGAGCGGAATATTCTTGGTAGAAAGCCACACTTTTTGACCCACAACGTATACGGGAGGCTTAGACCGGTGGCCATCAGTCTTAGCCTTGGTTAAGAGTCTTAGCCTTGCAGAAGAGTCTCACGGGCTCTACTCAAAGTGCGGTGGCACCTCTGGACAAAGGCGTGAGCGGAGGGGACCGCGACTTCGGATTCCAGACTGGGAAAAACAGGTGGCTGGTAACCTACGCTACATTCAAACGGTGAGAGGCCCGTGGAAGACACTGGTAACGAATTATGTGCGTACTCAATCATAGAGAGTTGTTGGCTCCAGGAGGAAGGATTCTTGAAAGCCAAACATCGCAACATTCTCTCCAAATCTTGGTTGGCTCTCTCGGTTTGACCATTGGTCTGGGGATGGAACCCAGATGAAAGACTGACAGGCACCCCCAGCAATCTACAAAACTCTTGCCAAAATTTGGACACAAATTGGGGACCCCTGTCGGACACCACATCTACCGGGAGGCCATGTAACCGAAAGATGTGGTCAACGACAGTTACCGCTGTCTCCTTAGCAGAGGGTAATTTGGTTAAGGGAATGAAAAGAGCCGCCTTCGAGAACCGGTCCACTACGGTCAAAACCACCGTGTACCCTTGAGAGGGTGGGAGGGCGGTGACAAAATCTAGCGCAATGTGGGACCAGGGTCTCAAAGGGACCGGGCGGTTGGAGTAACCCATCTGGGGGTCGATTGGAAGTCTTACCAGTGGCGCAAACCGAGCAAGCCAAAACAAAACTGCGAATGTCACGAGCCATGGCAGGCCACCAGAATCGTTGCTTAACCAAAAACCTGGTACGATGAACCCCTGGATGACAAGCTACGTTGGAACAGTGACCCCATTTGATAACGCAGGACCTCAACCTCTCCGGCACAAATTAACGATTCGGTGGGCACCCGGGCGGAGGCGTTACACCTTCTAAGGCCGCCAAGACCTTCGATTCGACCTCCCATGTAAGAGTGGAGACCACTAATGTCTCGGGAAGAATACACTCGGGAGTAGACGGGCGTTCGGAAGGATCAAAAATGCGAGATAAAGAATCGGGCTTGATGTTTTTGGAGCCCGGGCGGTACGAGAGAGAAAAATCAAATCGTCTGAAAAAAAGTGCCCACCGAGCCTGCCTGGAGTTAAGTCTTTTAGCTGATCGGATATACTCTAAGTTCTTGTGATCAGTCCAAACGATAAAAGGTACCCCCGAACCTTCCAACCAATGTCGCCACTCTTCCAGAATGCTAATTTGACTGCCAACAACTCTCTGTTACCAATGTCATAGTTGCGTTCGGCGGGAGATAAACGATGAGAAAAATACGCGCAAGAGTGTATCTTATCGTCTGTGGGAGAACGCTGAGATAACACTGCACCTACCCCCACCTCTGACGCGTCGACCTCCACCACGAACTGACGTGAGGAATCAGGGGCAATGAGAATGGGAGCCGAAACGAAGCAACCTTTCAGTTTGGTAAATGCAGGCTCCGCTGCATCGGACCACCTGAACGTCGTTCTGGGGGAGGTCAAGGCGGTCAGAGGCGCGGCTAGTTGGCTGAAATTGCGAATAAACCGCCGGTAAAAATTGGCGAACCACAGAAACCTCTGTAGGGCCTTACAGGAATCTGGACTTGGCCAATCCACCACAGCCTTAACCTTGTCAGGATCCATGCGCACTCCCTCAGACGAGACGATGTACCCTAGAAAAGAAACAGACTGTGCATGAAAATCGCATTTCTCCGCCTTGACAAAAAGCCCATTCTCTAAGAGACGTTGAAGCACTCGTCTGACGTGTTGAACATGTTCCTGGAGAGACGAAGAAAAAAATCAATATGTCATCCAGGTAGACATAAATGAACTGGTCAACCATATCTCTCAACACGTCATTGACGAGTGCCTGGAAGACCGCTGGGGAGTTGGACAGCCCGAAGGGCATGACCAAGTATTCAAAGTGCCCCCTAGGGGTGTTAAAAGCGGTCTTCCATTCATCCCCCTTCCTGATACGAACCAAATGATATGCGTTTCTTAAGTCCAATTTAGTGAAAATGGATGCTCCTTGCAACCTCTCAAAGGCTGAAGACATCAACGGCAAAGGATAAGTATTCTTTACCGTGATGTTATTCAATCCTCGGTAATCAATGCAAGGTCGCAAGGAACCATCCTTCTTCCCCACAAAAAAGAACCCCGCCCCCGCTGGAGAAGAGGAAGGGTGGATGAACTTCGCTGCCAGAGAATCAGAAATATATTTCTCCATGGCCTCCCTCTCGGGAGCGGACAGAGAGTATAACTTGCCTTTAGGCGGAGACTTACCGGGCACTAAATCTATAGCACAGTCGTAGGGACGGTGCGGAGGAAGAGAAGCAGCACGGGACTTACTGAACACTTCCTTCAGATCCAAGTACTCCGCGGGCACGTTTGACAAATCCACCGCCTCTTCCTGTAACACAGAAGCAGACACAGTGGAACAAGCAGACAAAAGACAAGACCTGTGACAACGAGTGCTCCATTCCGTGATGGAGTGCTGCTGCCAGTCGACCTTGGGGTTGTGTTCAGTGAGCCAGGGGTGTCGGAGTACAATGGGTGCCAGTGGGGAGTCCATGAGAAGAAACTGGATGCTTTCGGTGTGGTTGCCAGACGTGATGAGAGTAATGGAGTCGGTGGAATGAGAAATGTTGGGGAGCCGTTGTCCGTTGAGTGCGTTGACTGTGATCTGCCGGTTGAGTGCAATGGCGGGTAACTTGTTGTTGCGTGCAAAGCTGGTGTCCATAAAATTCCCCTCAGCCCCAGAGTCTAGCAGTGCCTGGCAGGTGAGGTTGTGTGTGGCCCATCTCAGTCTTACCGGAAGGAGAGTGGATGGTGAGGACTTCTCGGCGGAGATCCCACACGATAGTAGCCTCTTCATTGCTACCGGGCTTGGTCTTTTACCGGACATGACCGTAGGAAGTGACCCGTTCCACCGCAGTACATACATAAGCCCTTTCTCTCTCCTCCCGGGAAAGCTGAGCTCTCCCTACCTGCATGGGTTCAGGATTGGATGAAGGACCGACCGTGTCCGCTGAACTGGTCGACCGACCCTCCGCTCCTCGGGAAACAGGACTGGGAAGAGCAAGACGCTCCAGCCGCTGGAGGCGAGCGTCCACTCGCAAGGCGAGATCGATGAGTCCATTGAGAGTTTGAGGAAGGTCCAACACGTAGATTTCCTTGTGGACACGGTCGGCCAACCCATGCAGGAATACATCCCACTGCGCCTCCTCGTTCCATCGGCACTCCACCGCCAGGGTGCGGAACTCTATCGAGTATTCAGCGACCGTGCGATTACCCTGTCTGAGCTCAGTGAGTTGTCGAGCGGCGTCCTTGCCCGCCACCGCACGGTCAAACACCCTCTTCATCTCGGCGGCGAGTGCCTGGAACGAGGCGCAGCACGGGTCCTGGTTCTCCCACACCGCCGTTCCCAACAAAGCAGCCTGGCCAGTCAGAAGCGTCAGTACGAACGCCACCTTGGATTCTTCTCTTTCAAAGGTACGTGGCTGCAATGAGAAATGCATGGAACATCTGGTCAAGAAAGCTCTACAAAAGTTCGGCTCACCAGCGTAGGTTTGAGGGACCGGGAGGCGTGGCTCCGGCTGGTCTATCCGCTCCAGAGGTGTGGGGGGGAATCGGCGGCGTGGGCGGCGCAGTGGGAGCGCGAAGTTGTTGAAGCTGCTGGGAGAGCTCGGACACCTGCGTCACCAGCGCTTGAACAGCATGTCCGGTGGAAGATATACTCTCCTGTTGTTGATCCATCCGAGAAATGCTGTGATTGATGAACTCCGTCCACGCTGCTGAACTTGCTGCATCCATAGTTGGTCAGATCGTTCTGTCACGGAAAGAGTGACAGATGCAATTGCAAGTTAATCTCTTTATTAGAGCTTCACACACAGAGTAGGTCAGCAAAATGAGAAGACAACAGGAGATGGGCAGCGGGAATTCAGTGGTGAGGGGAGAAGGTGCCGTGAGTCCGTGAGTGCAATCCAACGTGAGAGTCCAACGAAGAACAGGAACAAGAAACAACGATGAGATAATCCACTCCGGGGAACAAACAAACACGAGAGAGCACAGGACACAACACCAGGATTCCAAACAACGATCTGACAAACACGAGACGAAAGACAAGGCGTTAAATAGGCAGATGGTAATTGCACACAGCTGCCGCTGATCAAACAATCAGCGGCGACGCCCACACGAAACAATCTACCAGACACACCTACACAAACACACAGACACTAGAATGAGACAGCGGATTCATCAACCGTGACACATTCTTTTTTTTAAATGTGTAAAACAACAGTCCGGACGAGTGCAAAAAAAGAAAAAAAGAAGAAAATTATGTCAAGTGCGCTGTATGATCAAGTGAGGTTGACATGGTATCTGGATATTTTTAGCTTGTTGTATTTACACCTTCATTAATTTTCAAATCTCCATGTAATCAGATTTACCCAAATGCAATGCTAATGCATTACATTCATTATTTACATTTAAATGAGTTGTGTTAACAGAAACATTTCTGTCATTTAATTTGACAGAATTAAAAAAAAACTTAGTAAAGGGTGTTTATAGAAATTAGAAGTGAAGAAGGGTGAGCTTTTATCCAAAACGACTTATAGCGCATTAAACTCTACATTTGTGAATATGTGTGTGAATCAAACCCTTGACCTTGGTTTTGCTAGTGTCCTGTTCTGCCCATGCCATAGGAACATGCGAAACATGTAAGCCTCTTTTTTCAGAATAAAATCTTAACCAGAATATGGATATTAATTGAAATATTATGTACACATAAACACGGTCACTGCTGTGCAGAAGAAATACCAGGGATATTAAAGAGACCTTATTTGAGATCCTACTGTAAATGAGACTTAATATTATTATGAAAAGAATATGACACAAGTAAGCTTGAATTAGTACATCAATGCAACAAGAAATGATCCTTCCCCTAAACACACAAAATATATTGCCTGCAATATGACATCAGGCGCTGTGGACGGCCACACACACAGGCAGTGAGCGATTAGGCTATATTTAGCCGTCTGGAGTCCCTGATTCCAGTGTCTTTTGGCCGGTGTATGTTGGGAGGAGTTGTAGCGCTGCGTGACTGGCCCCATCACGTCAGCAAAGCTCAGACTCAGCACATGTGCCGCTCCATATAAGAAGACTCTCTTACACTACTGCTCATGATGATGGTGATGATGAAGGCCCTGAAAATGGTCTTTGTTTGTGTGTAATTCTTACCCCAACAAAAACAGAAATCATTAATTCATTTTGCTTGAAAAACTCATAATCATACTTTCGAGGGGGATGGCATTCCAGTTCAAATTGATTAGATTTTTTAGGGAAATGAAAGGGATTTCCATCTTTTATTCACTCACTAGCCTATGAAAGCAATCCCAGTTGTTCCCACAAAAACATTGCGCTATAACAAAAAAATTATAATACAAAAATGCAGCAGAGTATTCAACGGTTGGTTGCGCAATATTGACTTTCGTGATTGGACATATTATATGCAGGTTGCAGCTTGTGGACATGCTTCTCTATCAGTGCACGTCCTCTCAGAGGACGTGCACTGATAGAGAATAGATATTGATAGATCATCAGAGAAAAACACTTCAAGTAAATTAACTGGGATGAAGCGAGATTTTGGCTGAAAACAATAAACTTGACATTAGACCAGACCTGTTAGATATGCTAACAGAAAATTTGATGTGGATAAAACTCCTAAAAAAAAGAGACTCCTTTTCCATTAATGAGACACATATATTGTAGAGCTGCAAGATTAATCAGGACCAGTGTTGTGCCGAATTCTGAAACCGGTGTTGTGCCGAATTATTACCCCCTGAGTCCCCAGTATAGGTAGGTTTAGGTTTAGGGGGATTATGCAACAAGCTAGCGGCCTCAATGAAGTGGGGAGTAATTTGGCAGGGAGTTAAAATTGGGCACAACACCGGCCAAGGCTCTCTTGGTGCCCTAGGCAAGATTTTACATAGTGCCCACCACAAGCCAACACTTGCACCCACCCCCCAATAAAAAATACTGTAAATACTTATCTTTCATATGAACTGCAATGTATTATAATATAGTATTAATAGTGATAAACATTAACATTAATATGAAGTAAATAAATGGTGATAATAAACAACAACTAAAATGTGGGAAAAAAGGAATCACAAGAACACAAGAAAATGAGATACTTAAATGATTGCAAATCATGAATGTTTTAGACTACAGTCATGGTTTCTTTTAAAAGAATACATCGTCAAGTAAAAGCAAGTAGCAATATAACTGTAAAAAAAAAAACATTAAAGGGTTTCCTCACCTGGGCTGAACCATCACAACAACATTATCAGATAGTTACACTATACAGTAGGGCTGTGAATCTTTGGGTATACAGCGAATCGATTCGATTCACGATTCATAGGTGTTCGATTCGATTCAAGAGCGATTTTTGCAAATTCAGAACGAGACGATTCACATTAAAATTCGAAGCGATTCGATTAATTCGATTCGATTCTGCATTTTTATATGCATTCATTAGGGTTATTGAAATGCTTCCCCCAATGTGTCTTAGTCAGGGTGTGAATTACACAGCGGCCTTCAGGAGGTCAGAGGGTAAGGCCAAAAAAACCTTTTGTCCATTGTTAATGTTAGTTCATGTTAGTTCTTAGTGAAGCTACATTATTTTAATAGCCTAAAATTTGGCATTTGTAGAAATTTAAGCCAAAATTTTAAAAGGCTTTAAAAGTATTGTTAGTTCATGTTAACTATAGTGCAGGACAGTGTTAATGGCTACATTGTAAAATGTTTATTGTCAAATTAACAGTAACTTACTGGCAACAATTATCCAGTAGTTGCTGTATTTCATACCACAGTAAAATGACCGTAAAAATAACTACAGTAGTTTTAATCATACTGTAAAATAAAGTACAGCATTAAATATAACTGATAAATTTACTCACCCCCATGTCATCCAAGATGTTCATGTCTTTCTTTCGTCAGTCGAAAAGAAATGAAGGTTTTTGAGGAAAACATTCCAGGATTATTCTCCTTATAGTGGATTTCAATGGCTACCAACAGGTTGAAGGTCAAAATTACAGTTTCAGTGCAGCTTCAAGGGCTTTAAACGATACCAGATGAGTAATAAGGGTCTTATCTAGCAAAACGATCGGTCATTTTCGAAAAAAATACAACTGTTTATGCTTTATAAACAAAATATCGCCTTGAACGTACTTTCCGCTTCTGCATTCTTCATAACGCTTACGCTGAATGTCCTACGCCTTCCCTATTCTACTTACGGAACGAACGCGGCGCCAATTTAGTTTTTTTCCGTAAGTAGAAAAAAACATATTCCTGTTTTATGATGATTCAGAAAGAAAACGCGCTGGGTGTACTGTTGCTATAGTAACGAACGCAACTTTAATGCGCATCTGATTGATAGATAAACCGCGCGCTCTAATTTCAGTGTTGTTAATGTAGTTATTTCAGCAGTTTCCTTCGCACGTTCAGTTTCACAACATAAACTTAAATTTCATTTATCATATTTCATTGGCTTGAGCAGTGTGACTCAGTTGCTATTATAATAGATTATATTATATACTCTATTATAGTAGAGAGCTGTCATCTGCTCATGTGAATAGCAGTGGCCGTCCTGAGGAGAGCTCAAACGTGGGCTGCTCAAAAATGTGTTGATAAGAGCTACGGATGGAGCGCGAGCGCAATCCAGTGAAAGGCGGTAAAGAGTGCAGCGCGTGTCTGTAAAGGAGAGCTGTATGAGCACGAATGACGGCGCACAACGTCTTCATCAATTCGCGTGTGTAGTAATTTAATGTTTATGTATTTTAAAGCACTGAATCACTATAGAATGCCGATTAATCAGATTCTTAGCATTTTACATTGATTATCGGCCGAAATTAACGATTCACGATTCAAAAAACATGTTTCAAGATCGATGCATATGCATCGTCAGGATTTGTAATCGATGCATCGAGAAAACGAGTGAATCATTACACCCCTACTATACAGATTATCCCACAAATCGAATCAAGGATATATTTGTACTTGCATTATTTTTTTTTCGTGAAATAGCATACTTGAATGTAGGGCTGCACGATACATTGTTTTTTCACCGATGTCGCAATATGTGAATCCGCGCACATCCGCGCATGTCAAGTATAGGGATTATAGTTGATCCATACAGACCAGGCACCACGGTTCAAAATGCACGTGATTCTCTGATTAATTACAAAGTTTAACAATCACAGAGTGAAAGTTCATCATTTGCACGTGCTCAGGTCCTGTCAGTTTAAACACTGAAGCGATTTTAAACCATTCTAGGGCAAGAAAACTTGAAAGAAAACTCAATTCGTAACTCGCGTGCTGTTTTTGTGTGCGAACCTAGAATTCAGTTCTCTTTCTCGTCTTTTTGTGTTAAATGGACACATACACACAAAATTATGTGAAAATGCCTGTCTCTGTGAGTATCCTAAACACAGTTGCTTATGGCTTATGGAAAACAATTGGGAAAGAAAACAGATGCATATCATTATCGGTCTAAGCCTAATATTCCTGCTGCTGTCTGTGTCATTAATGTTAATCAAACAACAAAATACAAAGAGAAAATTACTTTTGTAGCTTTAACAAAGATTAATTATATTTAATTTATACAGTGAAGACTATGCAGTGTTAATATACATTTGATTATTCAATTTCTGTTCCTGAATACTTTTAGACATACCGGAAAAACATAGGCTAAAGCACTGTATTTCATTTGTATATTGTATTTATCCATGGTTGTAATTTGTTTATTATGTTCTATGCAGATGCACTCCCCTAGAAAATAACCCCAATCATTCTAGGATTATTAATTATATACAAATAGAGCTATTCAATTCAGCTAGTGAATATAGTATATCGCGATATATATTGCAAAAAAACTAAATATCGCAATGTCAGTTTTATCCAATATCACGCAGCACTACTTAAATGGTCTTAGGGCCAGAAATGACCCAGAGGCTGGTTGTTCCCAACTTCTAATGTGAAGGAGGTTTCTATGACAACAAAGAATAGATCTATCACTGTGCTCTCATCTACACTCTTAAAAATAAAGGTTCCAATATGGGGTTTTCGCAGTGATGCGATAGAAGAACCATCCCCCCCAAAGAACCTTTCATTGAACAGTGATTTTCTTAGTGTGAAGACCATTTTAATAATCTAAAGAACCTTTTTCCACTATAAAGAACCTTTGGTGCAATGGAAAGATTCACGGATGTTAAAGGTTTTTAATGGAACCATTGCCAATAAAGAACCTTTGTTTTTTAAGAGTGTATGGCAGTATATAGTCATATATGTAAATTTCAGTGTATGTTATTGTGCATGTGTGTGTATTTTTGGAAAGCGTCCAGGTCACCATATGTGTCTATAAACCCAGCTGACAGAATGAAAGTTAGAAGAGTTTCTGAGTGCATTTAGACAGCTGAGGCAGATTTCTCTCTCTCTCTCTCTCTCTCTCTCTCTCTTACACACACACACACACACACACAAGTCTTGCCAATTCATATCACAAGCACCGGCAGGCGGCTGAAATAATTCAGTTTCTGAACATCTGTTTGGCTGCCCGGGGGCCTTCCTTCTAAACACGAGCCAATACCTGCCATCAGACTGTGTCTAAAAATATGCCTAATTAAAAAAAAGACATCATTGTTTGCCGAGCGTGCATAATCTCCACCTTTATATTGGGTTTGGACCCTAGAGCCTCGTAGAGTTTATAGAGTGTGACTTTATGACCACCTGTACTCATATCTGTCCTGGGAGACGAATATGTGTGTGTGTGTGTGTGTGTGTGTGTGTGAGTGTGAGACACCTCTTTTCTCATTGCATGCTTTTTGTGCATACTTGATTTCTTAATTTGCTCAATTAATTAAACCAGGGCTGCTATTTTCATTCTTCTCTCCAACAAGGTGGCATTTTATTGCATTTAAGAAATTTTCTTTTAACTTTGTTTCTGTGTAGTTTGTGTGCTGTACACTCAGACAGTGGCGAACAGGGAGTGGAGAGAGGTATTGTATTTTCTGAATTTGTGTTTTCAGACCTGCATTTTTTAATTTTCATTACTTTTATTCATGCTGGTCATGTGATGCCATTTGCTGTTCTATTCTTTAGTTTGGCAGGACAGAAGTCATCGATAACACGCTGAATCCAGACTTTGTGCACAAATTCATCCTCGATTACTTCTTTGAAGAGAGACAAAATTTACGCTTTGACCTGTGAGTATAATCAGCATGCAAATGTGTTTGTGTTTGAGATTAAATGTTTGGGTAAATGATGCATTTTGGAAATGATCAATGTTCTCTGCCAAAAACGCCAAATGAAGAGAATAAAATTCTAGTTTAAAAACTGTGAGCTAAACTCATTCAAATTAGCTTTTGTGTTATCACTGGGCTCATTCATTTTTGAAAAATATATTTTTAAAGAATTGTCTCTAAATGTCAAGTGGTGTAATTAAAATTTAATATTTTTTTTCCTTACATCTTGAGTATATTTAAATATACATGTTTTAAAGGGTTAGTTCACCCAAATATGAAATTTCTGTCATTAATTACTCACCCTCTTGTCGTTCCACACCCGTAAGACCTTTGTTCATCTTCAGAACACAAATTAAGATATTTTTGATGAAATCCGAGGGTATCTGATCCACACATAGGCAACAATGTCATTGCACCTTTTGACGTCCAGAAAGGTAGTTGAAAACATGGTTAAAATAGTCAACGTGACTACAGTGGTTCAACCTTATTGTTATGAAGCGAGGAGAATACTTATTTGTGCGCAAAAACAAAACAAAAATAACGACTTTATTCAACAATTTGTCAAACTTGTCATGCATAGTGAACTCAGTGCAGGCTTCCTTGTTTACATCCGAACGCCAATTCAGTATTGGCCGAAGCTGAACACGTGAGCAACACGACGCATGCATGTGATGCTGACACAGGATCCGGCCAATAATGAGCCTCACTACATATGACAATGGTTCAAATTGTTGAATAAAGTCGTTATTTTTGTTTTGTTTTTGCTCACAAAAAGTATTCTCGTCGCTTCATAACATTAAGGTTGAACCACTGTAGTCATGTTGACTATTTTAACCATGTTTTTAACTACCTAGGTGCAATGACGTTGCTGTCTATGTGTGGATCAGATACCCTTGGATTTCATCAAAAATATCTTAATTTGTGTTTCGAAGACAAACAAAGGTCTTGCGCGTGTGGAATGACATGAGGGTGAGTATTTAATGACAGAATTTTCATTTTTTTTCAATTATTTTTTGTTTTGTTTTGTTTTTTACAAATATCATGAATTAAGTTGTGAAAGTAATGAACATTTAGCAAACTGAACAAACCTT